>RJVT01000042.1:737778-993689 GCA_018835575.1 Cotesia chilonis
GAGTAATAATTTTACTGCGTAAACTTCCGACGAATGGAGAGGTTATTTGTGTTCTGTATAAGCATAACCAACTCAAGTTGATATTAAAAACATATGTTGCTGTTACTGTAAAAAAAGTGGAAGAAAAATGGTTACAAGCTGGATTATCGATTTGTAGAAACTATCAGGCTGTTCAAAAAGCATTAAAATTATTTAAAAATTGGTTAAAAATAAAAAAAAAAATCAACATCGAAAAAAGTCTGCTGCGCAAAAAAAAAGAGAAACACAATTCTTGGCAGGATGTGGCAAATTATTTGATTTAACTCAGTCGAATCTGATGCAAAAACTAGATGATAATAAAAATTTTATTTTTAAATGCTCAAAAGTCTGATAAACGCTATAGATTTATTGATACAAGTGTTTCAAATGAAATAGCTAGTCAAGTTACTATGAATATTGATGTTGATGGTATTTATATATTTATCATTTATACAATAATATTATTATGATGATTGTATTATACGATAAGTACAATACAATAATAGAATCATACGTATTTGAAGTTTTGTCTCTTAACATAAAATATTTTCATTAATAATATATTGAAGTTATAAAGCGACATGATGGCCGAGCGGACTAAGTCATTATCCCGTTAGTTCGGTCGCACATCATGCCGTGAGGCGAGGGTTCGAGCCCCGACGGTAGTTAGAATATTTCCAACACCAACTGTCGGGGGTCGCTCCGGTAGCTGAACTGTACTGGCAAGGGTTTTCTCTGTGGTTTCCCCATCGCCACTATTCCAACAACCGACTGAAAGGGGTGAGAAATAGGGTAAATGTAGTACAGAAAGCACAAGTCGGTCCACAGCCGCATGGAGAATAATAAAAGATATGTGCAAGAATAATATGTTGATAATTGAAAGACAGTGCAAAAAAAATGTTGATAATAAAAAGTGGATGAGGTAAAAGATTGTGTTGATAATATAAAAAAGCGAAGAACATAGGATGATAATAGAGAGAAAAACTATATGTGGAGATGCTGAGACAATCAGCCTTGTAAAAACCAGAATTGGTATACAAGTAAAACTCATAATAATAATATATTGAAGTTATAATTATAGATCTTAATCAACTTACGGCTAGCATTAGTAATGTTTTGAGTGGAGCTATTCTTTTACGTAATCAGTCAACAACTGCTACAGATACGACTTGTAGTCAACCATCAGAAATCGTTTCTGAGTATGAAATTCCACCTAACTATCAAGCAGCATCACCCATAACTGATGTCATAACTCCCGAACTTGCATCTGCTCTTGATCGAGCAAATGTTAGTAATCGAAATGCCACTTTTATATTATCTGCTGCTTATAAGTGTGGGATTGGATATTAAAACACTCAATTTAAGTTGCAGTACAATTCGCCGAGACCGGATTAGATACAGTCAAACTATTTCAGAGAACTTGATAAATGATTTCAAATTTGAAGATCGCTATACTATTCATTGAGATGGCAAAATTCTATCTGATATAACTGGTTCAAATTCTGTAAATAGAATTGCAATTATACTATCAAATTCTAAAACGAATCAACTTCTCGGTGTTCCAAAAATTTTGGACGGATCTGCAGACAGTCATTCTGTAGCTATTATAGATACATTGAAAGAATGGGAAGTTTCGCCTCATATTAAGGCGATGTGCTTCGATACTCCAGCAGTTAATACTGGTATAATATGATTTCTTTGCTTGCATGAATATTTTCTTACTAATTAATAATTAATACTATTTTAACTTATTAATAAAATTTTATTTTCAATTTATATTCCCTGATAAAAAAAAACAAATTCAAAACAATTGACAATATTAATTCTCCATAAGAGAAGGAATTCGAAAGAATTGAAAATATCCAGAAGTATTCAGATTTCGTTACGTTCAATGCTTCTTAATCCGTTTTTTTTAATCAGGCTTATGTTTATTAATAAATTTAAATAGAAAATCTGTATGGTTTTATTTATTTCTATTCAGGACTTATTTGTGTATTTCTTTTACAATCAAAGCCTATTTTCCATTAGTAAAATTCATAAAAATCTAACTATTGCAGCCGTCTTCATGGCGCAACTTTTAAAAAATTTAGTCATTTTCTGACTCAGTTTGTCGAGCTGAGTCAGACAATGTATATAGTTCAAAAGTTAATATATGTATGTATTTATATATATATATATATATATATATATATGTCGGAGATGATATCGAGCTGTTTTCCTAGAGACAAGGAAATTCCTAATATTTAATTTATCGTTTAAGTAGTTGTACACAGAATTGTAAAAAATACAATATTAGTAATTATTTATGACTTAAGCCGATTATGTTCTTTTATGATTATGGCAATGGGCTTGAGTCTGGAGTGACAGTGGTCACCAAATGTAGCCGAGGTCACAGGATAGTAAAAAGGTATCGACAGACAATGAGGGCTGTCGAAATATTTTTTTTGAAGAAGTACTTAGTGTACTTAGATGAGCAGTTCTGGTTGAGCATTGCTCGAGTAGAGACGTTGAGTATATCCTGCTGACCTCGTATTCATTCTCAGACTTATTGCCCAGCGCTTTACCATAGAATCATATTCCAATAATTAGTTAACCTCCGATTTATTATATTACAAATATTTGTAGCTGCTGTATTATTTATACGAGTTAGTGTTTTATTTTAATTATTGTAAAAATAAACGAATATGGAATCGACAAGCCCAATTAATTCTACCGCCCCTGACAATGTTAATCCGACATATATATATATATATATAATGAAAATGGTCTTCGTTTGAGGCTCAATCACGCCTAAACCACTGATCGTATCGACATGAAACTACCACCATTCGATGCGAAATTTTTCCTAGATGGTTTATGGCTATTAATTTTTAGAATTCTAACGTTCCTTCATTTTTTTATTGCTGTTTTACTTTTATGAACATTTATCCCGCTAATAAAAACAAAAGACAAGCGTTTTCTCTTGATTCTTTTGTTTTCATGGATTTCAACGGAGTTTACTAAACGGATAATGTTCTTTTACATTCAGCTAAGAATCTACTTACAAACTTTCACGCATCCACCCACCAACTCCCACGCACCCCTGCACACCCACTCTCATTTTTTGATAAAAATAAAATGCCGTATCTATGATCGAGTATCACTTGAGAACGGCTGGACCGATTGGGTTAATTTTTTTTTGTTGTCTTCAGAATTGTCAGGAGAATGTTTATAGGTAAGAAAATTTTAAAAAAGTCTGCTAAAACGTTAAAAATTTCGATGATAATCGAAGTATTCCAATTTCTATAGTTACTCATCACGAAATCTCGGGAACTATAGGACTTAGAAATGTGAAACTTGGTAGGAATATTACTTTCGTTATGTAGAGGTCAACTAAAAACGGATTTTAAGAAATTCATCCCCCAAAGGGGATTGCGGGGGCGTTAACAATGAACAATTCCCGTTTTTAAACTATAGCTCCTATAAATTCCAAATTTGGTAGGAATCTTCTGTAAGAGATGTAGAAATAGTCTATGAACGAATTTTACGGTAGCTCACCCCACAGGGGGTTGCGGGGGTGGTTTAACAATGAAAATTTTTATTTTTTAAGCCATAACTCCTACAGACTCCAAATTTAGCTAGAGTCATCTATATGTGATGCAGAAATAATCTAAGAGCAGATTTTACAACAACTCACCGCTGAAAAAGTTTCCGGTGGTGGGTGTTAAAATGTGAAATTTCTATTTCCAAACTGTAACTTCTACAGACTCCAAATGATTATTTTTTTACTGTTTAAATAGAAAAGGTTAAAGTTAATTGTTTTTTTTTTATTTAATTAATTTCATTTGTTTTTATATAACCTAATTAATCTTATGATAAAACGTCAGTTCATAAGCGGTTGAGAAGTGAAATAAAAATGTCCGACAGAGAAAGTATTGAAAGTTTATGTTTGTTGCTGACTATGTGTTTGGTTCTAAAAACTGGTCTCATGAGATAAAAGCTCAAACTTTAGGTAAGTAATGATTTGTAAAATATATTGATATATAATTAAATTGTAAATTACAAATTTTTATTAATAATTCGACATTAACTATCAAAAGAATCAAGAAAGTCTTATATTGGATGTTTCACAACAGTCCGAATCACTTTAAGTGACAGAAGATTCCATGAAGGGATTGGTTGCTTTGAAGAATACGATAATATAAGTGAATTTTCCTTTGCAGAGATTAGAGAGGTAAATGTGCATAAAAAATAAAATAAAGTGATGATAAAGTTCAAGAGTTAATTATAAATGTAATAAAAATTATTTGAATTTATCTAGAAATCGTTAATTGACGGAATTTACAACGCTTTATTATACTTTCAAGAAATACGAACTTACTTTGAGAGAAAAGAACAAGAACGAATGATGCGTTTGGTTAAACAGGTTAAACAACAGCAGGAGTGGAAATTAAAAAGTAATTTTCTATTTGTTAATTGAGATATTTATATAAAACATAATAAATAAATTTAATTTTAATACAACCCCATCAGATGAAAAAAACATCGCGACGGAATCAACTGAGATAGAAGACGAAGAAGTCATAGAAGGAAGAGTAGGTGAAGTGGATAAGGAGAAGAACGGAGGAACAAGGGAAAAAAGGAGAAGATTGAAAAAATAAAGGAAGAAAAACGATTAAAAAAATAAAGAAGGAAGTTAGAAAATGTCCAGAAAATAATATTATTGATCTACATTGACGTACATTTAGCTCTAAATTTCGGTTCATTTTCAAGCTACCTTCTCTATTTTTAAAAAAATATTAATGTTTATTATTGTAATTGTAATAAGATTATTTAATATAAGTGCAGCAGTAATAGCTATGCAGCTGGCGTATGATTCAGTTGATCACCCAATCTATGCAGCTTTTAGAGTGGTTAGTACTTCGATGGGTGATCTTCTTAAGAATACGATTGGCCTGTATGAACATCATTGTTGTTAGGTATAAGTTAAAGGCTCATTGATCACTACAATGCAGAATTTTAGTGATTAATGAAAATTTGCCTATCACCGATTGTACTGGCGTGAGTTTTCTCTGTGGTTTCCTCATGTCACTGTGTTCCGCCATGTAATGGGACACAGGGTAGATACGGTACAATAAAGCACATGTCGGTCCACAGCCGCAAAATATATATACATACAAATAATTAAATAAATTTTGTTTGTCATTGATAAATAATTAATACCGTAATTAATTTATAAAAAAAAGTTTATAAATATATTAACACATAATATTTAATCTTCATCTTCATCTTCAATAATCATCTTATGGATTGCAAGAATTGGTAACTCTCAACTATGAATTCGTTTGAGAAAGTGATTTGATCGAAGAATATTCTAAATTTTGAGTCGGATAGAAATTGATCATTGATAGTTGGGAAGTGACAAACAAAATCCGCAGCATTTGAGATCGTCACAATCTATATTAATGATCAATTTTTTTTTATATAAATTCAAAATGGATGTGATTAAATTGAGAAGAAAAAAATAATTTAAATGACGGTAGAACTTTGCTTAGACATTACTTGATTTTTGTTTATTCTTAAACAATGACGAAGTGGAGCATTTTCAACTGCAAACAAATAATTATATGAACGCATTCCCGTTAAAATAAAAACGTAGTAATTTCTTTCTCCATAAGTTTGAAAACCATATATTTCTTCAACATAACCACGAAAACTGAATCGATAAATGTAAATTTACGTAATGTGTCTATCGTTATCTATTTAATTATTTTTATACCTGTTATTTCTTCTATAAAAGTATCCGTCATTTGGATGAATAATAATAAATAAGTCCCTGATTAAGTTTACGACGTTATCATGGTTATTCATCTTTCATAGGTTATATCAATCTGTCATTTAACAGATAGTCTTTTGTTTTATCATTTGTTTTCTTTGGTTATGTTAGTCTGTTATTTAATCGATCGTCTTTTTTTGAAAATAAAAATAACATAATATAATTTTAAGGTTAGTTGAATAAAGAAGAAGTTTATAATCAGTTCATAAAGAAGATACGTATATTCATTATATTTTTAGTTATAATATTTATTTATTTTTTATCTATCTATCTATATATATATATATATATATAAGCGAAATACCACTCACTTACTTCTATATATATATAAGCGAAATACCACTCACTCACTCACTCATCACCAGATCTCCGAAACTATTCGCCCGATTGACTTGAAATTTAGCATACTTACTCCATTCGTGATGTAGACGTTCACTAAGAACGGATTTTACGCAATTCATAGCCAAAATGGATTTTTCGATAACCATCACGTATGCTACTCCCTCCCCTCCCTCTCATTCTTCCCCTCCCGTGCCCTATTTCCCGTGCCTTCTTCCGCTTCCTTTATCTCTCTCTTTTTTTTTTGGAGGGGGGGGATATCATTTTGATTCTCCAATCTAAGAAACCATCAGTGGCACCTATCACTTATAGAACTCAACCCCATCTTACCCTCCCCCACAACTACCCACGCTAATTAACCGTTGCCATGGTTACCGTTGCCATGGGTACCGTTGCCATGGTTACTGTTGATATGGATACCGTTGCCATGGTCACAGTTGCAATGGTTACCGTTGCTAAAACAACTGTTAAAATGAATAAATTGTAATAATAAATTCGGTTGTAAACTAAATTCAGAGGAATGATTAGAATAAAAGTAGAAAGTTACTAAATATTAATATTCTATACAATTATTATTCAACAGTATTATCCTATACAATGTTAGGCAAATACATGGATTTTCATCGATTGATTGTTGGGACAGTAGGAATTCATAATCATACTTTTTTTAAGAAAGAATAATTAAATCATTAATAACTGAAATAGCTAATATGTATTGAAATGATCATGAAGGATAAACTCCATTATATCATAAAACAGATAAATATAACATAAATATTAATGTTGATATTGTTAAATGATTATACTGATTTAAATGATTAAAAATAAAATGGTAAATTGTGTGTGATATATAGGAGCTGTTCTATAGATAGATTGACTCATCACGATATCTCGGGAACCATCGGACCTAGAAACTTGAAATTTGGTAGGAATTATACTTTTGCCCTGTAGAGGTCAGCTAAGAACAGATTTTAATAAATTCCACCCTCAAAGAGGTTCGCGGGGGCGTTAACAATGAAAAACTCCAGTTTTTAAACTGTAGCTCCTACCAACTCCAATTTTGGTAGGAATCTTTTGTAAGAGATGTAGAAATAATCTATAAACAAATTTTACGATATCTCACCGAGGGTTGCGGGGGTGGGAATTAACAATCAAAATTTTTAATTCTCAAGCTGTAACTCCTACAGACTTCAAATTTTGTAGGATTTTTCTATAAATGATGAAAAAATAATTTATGAACGAATTTTACGATATTCTACCCCAAAGAGGATTGTAGGAGCGTTAATAATAAAAAATTTCCGTTTTTAAACTATAGCTCCTATCGACTTCAAATTTGGTAAGAATCTTCTGTGAGAGATGTAGAAGAAGTCCATGGGAAAATTTTACGATAGCTCATCTCACAGGGGTTTGCGAAGGTGGGTGCTAACATCAAAAATTTTTAATTTCCAAGCATAGCTCCTATAGACTCAAATTCTCATTTCAAATTTTTTTCTTCGTGTCAATTATTATTCATTTTTGAAAAAAAGGCCACGCAAACATTATAGTGATTGCACATTGAAAGTTACAATGAATATTAGCTGGAATAATGTCATAGATAAAAGGTATATGCTTATTCGATGAAATTTGGAATTTGTGAAAGTCAAAACAATACTCTAATCAAATTTTAAGTTTAGATCGAAAAATGCAATTCTATAAATGCCCAGCGAAGCGGGCGGGTAACAGCTAGTATATATATATACAAACTGACCCGGCAAACGTTGTTTTGCAATATGAATTATTCTAGTGTATGAAAATATATCTTATTTTTTGTAAGTGTGCGCGTATGTGGTATATGAGTGAAGATATCAATAAAACGTAACATATTCATTCTTAGAGCGATTTCTGAGGTTAAGTTCTAAGCTGAGCCAAATCTATCGGTTAGTTATATAATGAAGACAATTCAAAAATTTTCGAAAATCGATAAAATTTTCACTTTTACCGTATTTTCGTGTAATAACAATTGAACACGTTATCCTCTCGAGTTCCTGTAAATTACATCTGAAAGCTTATTAAGCACTCTTTAATTTGCATATTTATAGATTTTTTTAGATTAAATAGTTTATAAATGACAGAAATTTGAATTCTTCTAATCCCTCAAAATTTGGAACTTTTACTGTTTCATCGCGAAATGACTTCTGAATGCGATAATTTGTAAAATTTTTGTAAATTGCACCTCAAAGCTCATTAAATAAACTTTAATTTCCATACCTCACTATCAGTCTAGACCAAAAATTTCCTACACTCTCAAACAGATCTAATGAAATTTTACTTTTGCAATTGGTTTGATGTCATTGTTTTATTGTAACAGAAGTTATATATTATGATCAATATTATATTGTAAAAAATTTGTCTTTGTTATTTAAAAAATCTACTTTCATTTCACGGTAAAAAATCCGGAATGAATCGGGAGTGAATTTCACTCCCATTTCACTCTCATTTCACTCCCATCACTCGGAGTTCCGGAGTGAAGTAATTAATCACTCCGCGTAGGGAGTGAATCCGGAGTTTTTATTTGCGGAGTGATTTCGGAATGATTCCGGATTTCACTCCGAAAAACATCCGCGTTCGGAGTTTTGAAAGTAAATAAAATAAAGATAAATTTTCGTTCTACAAAAAAATCTTGTAATTAATTTACCATAATTGATTTATTATATATCAACAAATAATAACAACAGTAATAATACTAATAATAATAATAATAATAATAATAATAATAATAATAATAATAATAATAATAATAATAATAATAATAATAATAAACGATGCTTGCTACGTGGCCTCCAAGCGGCGCATCGCGGGAAACGCAGACCATAACATCAGGTCTGTAGGCGAACGACGTAGCCCGTGCAGTGGGCCAACTACCCACTGCATGGAAATAACTGAGTTACCACAAGATACCAACTCAGAAGTGCTCCCCACAACCGGTCCTTTTCGGATGAGGACCATTCATCAGGTGGGAGGAGCACGCCGGACCCGATGAATGATGACGACCCTGGCGCCTTAAGGACTTACTTTAAGTGGACGGAGGAACTGAGAGTCGATCTCTTGGTGTGCTACCAACGTAGCGAGCCGGGGGTGAGCGGCTATATGGCCCGGATGCACACTCTTTGGAGTGATATGCATCCGGAGCTAGCGCATTTTACGCCCAAACACCTGCGTAATTATGCCGCTCATCTTCGGCGTGTGCCGGACAGAAGGCAGTCTAATAGACTTTCCTTTCCGGCGCAACTACACCAAGAGCGACGCCGTTCCTCCTTGGACAACAACAATCCCTTTGTAGGACGGCAAGTAAGTATATCTAAAAAGATAACTTACTCCCAACAACAGCTTGACGCGGTAAACAAAGATCTCCGTGCAAACATTCTGGAGGATTCCACCCTGCTCACTGTGAGCCAGGTTGTGTATGGTGCAGCAGTTTCGGCTTTTCCGAGAGAGAGACATTGTCTCTCGATCGAGGCAAGGTTGAGACAGCGCATTTACAACTTGGCTCCAAAATTGACAGATCCCGGAAACATGTCTCCCGCATTCAGTGTGTGATTGAGTTCGAAACAACTCAAAAAGCATACACGCCCCGAATTCGACGCATTGCTGCTGAACTTCGGTGGCGTCATCACACACTGAACAAGAGTACTCTTCTTGTCATCAAAGAAGAGTCTCTTAATAAATTGCGGGCTCTAGTGACTGCCAAAAAGTCACTAGAGAAAAGGCTGAAGCGGTTGGTCGACAACTCGTTGTTTCGATCCAGCCCTTCACGGTTTCTGACACCAAAGACCGATGTTACCGGGACTTATCCAACACCTGAGCGGGTGGAAGCTTTTTGGACTGAGTTGTATGGAGATCAACCAAACGTGAACCCAATACTCCAGCTCTGCACGACTTCAAAGCATTCTGTCGGGAACACCGTCGGCAGAATGCTGATGAAGAGAGCCCTGCAGTCAGTGTGGATGAAGTTCGTTCAGCTCTAAATGGCAGCAAAAATTAGGCTGCCCCGGGACCAGATGGCATTAATGTCTTCTGGTGGAAGAAGTTTACTTCTACCCACCTCCATCTGGCCCGCATATTTACATCGTACATTAGAGCTGACGATCCGATTCCGGACTGGCTTGTAGAAGGGCGAACCGTACTGATACCTAAAAAAGGTGACTTGTCTGACCCTAAGAATTTCAGGCCTATCACCTGCTTGAATGCGGTTTATAAAATTTTTACAAAAATTTTAAATAACCGTATCTTGCAGCAGATAGAGCCTGTATGGCAACAGATATATGAACAACGTGGCAGTAAAAGAGGCCTGTCAGGTTGCAAGGAGAACCTGATAGTGGATCGATGCGTCTTACACGATGCGATCTACTATCAACGCAACCTGTCAATGGCTTGGATTGACTATCGCGAGGGGTAAGTGCTCTGATACGGGGGATGATTGTCGAGTTAGTAGATGGGAGCGTCTTAAGACAATTAGACGCTGGAGAGTTGTATAGATATCTAAGAATGGAAGAGCACCGTATGCA
Organism: Cotesia chilonis; assembly: GCA_018835575.1. Taxonomy (NCBI): domain Eukaryota; kingdom Metazoa; phylum Arthropoda; class Insecta; order Hymenoptera; family Braconidae; genus Cotesia; species Cotesia chilonis. Next base: position 748,495 of record RJVT01000042.1, read on the forward strand.
TGCGGTCTCTAAAGTCTAAACAGCTCTCCGGAGCGAGTATGTTAGGAGACTCCGGAAAATTTGGTCCTCCGAACTTTCCGGCAAAAATAAAGTCTCAGCTACTAATATGCTCGCTGTCCCAGTCTTACTATACTCTTTCGGTGTCCTGAAATGGGCCCGAAAGGATTTACGAGATCTCGACATCAAAACTCGTAAGATCATTAATATGAATCGGAGCATGCACCCCAATTCATCAGTCGCCAGATTATACCTCTCCCGTCCATCGGTGGGAGAGGTTTGCAGAGTTTGGAGCGGCTTCACGACCGTTTGGTCCTGGGTTTAACACACGAAGTTGTCAATTTCACTGCAGACGAGGATGACTTTCTTATGCAAATTGTACATAAACATGAAAATGCGCATAAGGGGTCATTCTTGTATAAGGCAGCAATATATGCGGCAAGAACCCTTGGTCTTGGAGAAATAAACGCTCTTATGGAACTCCGAAAGGAGGAATTTAAGAGCGTCATCAGGAACGCCGAGGAAAAACTACTCCTTGGCGAACTGATGGACAAGTCCATGCACAGCGTGTTCTTTAAACACGTGCGTGATCATGGCTTGTCCACCCAGCTGACGTTTTCCTTCTTAAAGTCAGCTGGCCTGATGTCCGAGACTGAAGGGTTCATATTTGCCTGCCAAGATGGTGTCATTAACACTCTTGAGTACCGTAGCAAGGTGCTCCAGGTGCAGCTTCCGGACACTTCCTGTAGGAGGTGTAACAACATCCGGAGACGCTTATGCACCTTTTGTCGGCATGTCAGTGCTGGCGAGAGGTGCATATATCCAGCGTCACAATGCTGCCCTGAGAGTACTGTACTACTATCTTCGTCATTGCTACGGTATTGACGTGACACCAGTGCTGCCTTATCTGCCAGGAGATATTCCCCAGGTTGTTGAGAATGACAGTTGCAAAATTTATTGGAACATGCCATTTGCAACAACCCGGCGGATAGATCACAACAAACCTGATATTGTGCTCTTCGACAAGGCCACTCGTGACATTTATGTCATTGAGTTCTCGGCCCCGGCTGAATATAACATCTCAGCCAAAGAAGAGCACAAAAGACAAATATATCAGGATCTCCTGTTTGAAATTGGCAAACTTTACCCAGGTCACCGTGTCAAGCTTGTCGTCCTGATTGTTGGCGTCCTAGGAGGGATGAAACAGTCTTTTGTATCCTCACTTGCCAAAGTTCCAGCTTGCTCATCAAAAGCTGAGTTCTTGGCAGTTAGGATGCAGAAGGCTGTTATACTTGGTTCTCTCCGTCTCTTAACGGAAATGACTTTGGCCTGCTGTGATCACTAACCGCCTTGTTGTGCGGAGTGGTCCAGCAGTAACGGATGGCGCTCAGGCTGGGCCCTCGGAGAATCGGACTCCGGGGATAACCCCCCTGAGCATTTAGTAACAAAATAATTATAATAATAATAATAATAATAATAATAACAACAATAATAATATTTTTTTTTATTTGCAAAGCACATATATATTTTCATAATTCGATGTTTAGTCTTTTTGTATATCTGATGTTCTATCTTTTGTTAATTTGTAAGCCAGTTAAATTGCTAAATTACTGTAAGCTAAGCTTGAAGAGTAAATAAATATTATTTTTAACAGTTAATAAGTAATTTAGTAAGTACAATTTATTGACTGTTAATAAATATTTATCAATGGTTAATGAATATTTGTTAACTGTTAACAAATATTTATTTAAATTAAAAAGCAAAAACAGCAATTTTCTTTTGACACTTCTTATAATCCTATATGTTGGAATATATGGTAATAGTTAAAGTCACCAAGTAAATTAACGGTTTTAATATTTAAAAATGTAAAAGATAATAATATGAGCTGTGATAGAATTTGGTATTTTAAAATAAGCGTTATTATAATGTTATATAATGAATGCAAAAAATTTATAAAGATGGTTTTTGTTTATAAGCAATCTTCTACTCATATGACATTGCAAGTGATACAAATTCACTCAACAAAATATTTATTAATTATTAATAACTATTTGTTAACTATTAATGAATACTTATTAACTATTACTAAATGTACTTTACCCCCAAATAAATATTTATTGAATGTTAAAGAATGTTTATTAAAATTTCACAAATTAAATAATTGTCTTTAAATAAATTAAATTATTAATTTATAATTCACAGAAAGTGTACACTTGTACATACAAAAAAATACAGTTTGTACTATCGATTACCAAATGTCACTCCGTCAATTAAAAATTAATATGACATAATTATATAAAAGAAATTATACAGTGTATAGCAATATACTGTTTAATTCCTAAATTCGATGTAATTGTGTGAAGTTTAACATAATTATAGCTTCTTCAAAAATAATACAGACATTCATCTAAGTTATTTCCTATAATTTCTTAGTTCTCATGTAGTAATGTTACAATATATTGCATATCATCTTCAAGCAAATGACCAAAATTAACAGCTGGCATTCGGTAACACTTTTGCAATACCGAACTGAATGGGACTGAAACTAATTCAGGCATCAAGTCCGAGCATTTGAAAAAATCAATGTATGGTTGTGATGGAATATTATACTTGTACATCTTTTCTATTTTATTGTATCTGCGTACAAGTAAGTGATAAATACCGTTAACGAAGATAATGTTTTCTATTAGACAAACTGAATTATCTTTCAGTAAACAAGTCTGGTTTTTTTGCTCTGTTGACAATAGCAATTTTTTTGATGTTATTTTCATGTACTGAAGACAATCTTCTGAAAATCCTGATGGAAATGGTCCTTTAGTATGAGGTGCATACGCACGGATTAGATTAATATTTCTTATATTTCTTGTTTTATGATACATATTTTTTTCCTGCGTTCGCCTTGAAAATTGTTGAAGTGGTTGATAATGAGTTCTTACACTTTTATGTATTTCCGGCATGTTATTTTTATAACAAAATGCTGAATGTGAATCTACAGGCCCTAATTGTTTTACATCATCGACAAGATGTACCAAGCCATGAATGTTGAAACTCATAAAATCCTTTCCATATATTTCAGGAGCTTTATTTACAAATAAATTTTATGCATGCTTAGCATATATTAATTGAGCGTCAGTTGGTGAAGGTGAAGCCAGAATTCGTATCAAAGTGTGTAATAATAAAAAATGTGTTTATGCGTAATCTGGTAATATATTTAACAAAACACAGCGACCTGCATACAAGAGAAAATGGCGAAACTGTGTTGCTTTATATTTTGCAAAAGATGATACCGCATCACGTCGACGAGCAAAATCCGGTGGACACCATTCGTTCAGAGATTTCAACCGTCTGTCTAATTCTTGTTTCTGTTCTTCATTTAATTTTTGGAACCCAGAAAATTTTCCTTCTATCCAGGCGTGGAATAATTTTTTCATTACACCTAACAGCACTAAATGCATGTAGTCAAATGGTACGTGTGATACAGGATTAATTTTTAAAACTGATAATGGACTTTCACCTGGTCTATGATGTTTTTTATCAGTACGTTAATTATATTCTTCATTGGTTCGTAGACAATGATTAGTTCCTAAAAAACACATACGACGATAGCTATACTGCCCACGTACTTTACATTTGGAGTAAGCAAGCATTGTATGAAGTATGTCCGACATGTTCTAAAACATAGGCTCTGGCCGGGGCATCTCCAATAAAACAATTAAATTTCACTGGGATTAATTTATTTCGGAAATTTATTCCCCCATTTTTTTCTATAGCTTCAAATTCTTCAGTTACACATTGGAATAATTTACTGGAATCGGAAGGTTTTTCCTTTCCCAGATACAATCCGATTATTATTGGAAGTGTATTAGGCAAGTTAATAACTCTTATCTGAATCAGCCAATATGACTTGGTACTGCGATTATCAGCTACAGTGCCATCAGTGCTAATATCAAGTATCAATTGAAGAGGAACATCACAAACACTTGATAACAATTCTATTAATGACTTAGATTAACCAATGTGTACGTATTCACCTGGTTCTATGGCAATTAATGTAATAGGAGCTTGAGGAGTATTTAATAATGTACGGATGTCTTTAGGAAATTTTTCAAAACAATTATGAGTCGCAAGAATTTTTAAAATACTGTTACCTTGAACAGTATTAATATTATTTTCGACAAAGCAATGTGCTAAATCTTTTTTTAAGCGATCACATTCCCAATTAGACATCTCCTGAAATTTAACATCAAAGATTTTATTAACTAATTGTATAATTAAAAAAAATGTATACCGAGATATAATACTTACCGAAATGTATAGATTAGATATTCATTATTTCAAGTGATTTCTTAATTTTGAAACTGTAATTTAAATTGTAATTTAAATTACTACTTGCTATTTATTAAAATATTGACATATGCTGCAATTTCTCTGGAACAATTCTGTCCTCACAAACAACGAAACTATTCTTTTTCAGGTTATCTGGTTTATTTACAATCTGTCAGCTGTGATGTGTACAGTGTTAATATTCAACGACACACAATATTATTCAGACATATGATAATTATTAAGAGTTTCTAAAGCAATTTTTTGAAATGTTTAAGCTTACAATTTTGTAAGATTGCTTATGTGTGTATTAATACACAATCTATTTTTGTCTTATAATCAACTGAAACATTATTGATGAGTTGTTTATGTTGATTGTTTTTCGTAACTCAGGAAAAAATGAAATTAATTTCCGTAGATCTGCGCGCTGTTTTTTATGTCAACAAAGTTATACGGAGATCAAATATCTAATAAAAAAAACATTATCTATTTATTATTTTAAAAAGTTACGATTGGTAAGTAATGAATTTTACAAAAATTATTTCGTATATAGAATACATAGAATACTTAAATAGGATCAGGATTGTAGTGAAAAATAAAAATTAACCTCACTGTATTAGTGAAAGAAAATTTTACTACAATTGTTATTCTCATTATTATAAGTTCTACATAGTTTACGGATAATGTGGTGTAAAATAATACGTTTATTACTTTAATAATGAAATTTAGAAGTTGTCTAAAAATTATCAAATTAAAAATCTGAGAAGAAGTTTGAATTTTCACTTTACTATATCTTCCATACATAACAGAAAAATATCAACAATAGATTCTAAATTTCCAAAGTATATTTTTAAACTGTATTGTTGTTAGATAAAATGAAATTTTAATTAATGATATTGCACAGTAAAAAATTTTGCATCATTGCGTCAAAAAATTTTTAACACTAAGTTTTTTGACGCAATGATGCAAAATTTCTTACTGTGTAATATGTATGTGAATTTAAATTTTACAGATACTAAATATGAGCCTATCTCAGTCCGTATCAAGAGCAACAAGATCTGGCAGAAATGTCAAAAAGCCATAAAGATTTCAGTCATCGAGTAGCGAGAAAGAGCTCAATGCTGATGATGTAACAACTGATGATGATCTGGAGGATTTTGATGCAACTGATGATGATCTGGAGGATGAACTAAGCAGCCATGAAAAAACTGAAGAAATGCATGCATCCATGATAGACATGTTTGAAGGAATGGCGGAAGAAACTGTCATTTTACAAACCAAAGACCCAACGAATAAATTACTGCTGAGAACTGAAGAAAGAATAAAAGAAGACTCGACTAATGTTACAAAAGAAAAAGTGGATCAGCATCTACACATAAATGACAATGATAGCCCTAGTATCCAACATGATAATAATTCTAACACGAAACCGGTTGCGCATAAATCTGATAATGTCATACCATCAAAAAAATTTATTCCAATAACATCAAATGTGATCCAAGATCCACCTCTTTCTGTACATGCATTAAAAAATAATCAAAAAAATGCTAATAATTTAGCAGCTCAACAAGTTAATAGTAATAATGGTAAAGCAAAATCTCAACAGACGAAGCCTGGTACATCGCCGAAAGACGATAACAATTATCAATATCAACGTATTGAAAATTTAATAGTGACAAGCTTAAGAAGAATTGACGAGAAGCAAAATGAAAGAATGGATAACCTGGAGAACATGTTACGACAGAGGGAACCAATGGTTGCCAATGCTCCAAGGAATAACAACATCGGAAATCATAACCCACGTCCTCCAGGTTTTCCTATTACTTCACTTGATGAGTATGATGCTCATGAAGATTATGATGATAATCAAGAGAGTCAGAATCAGTTATGCCAATATTTAGCTCAAGAAGAAGCTGGTTCATCAAATTGCAAAGACTCTATTCGCAAATTTTATTATCACCCATTTTCACCAAGTATTTTTAAAAAATTGCAATGGACTTCTCACAACTTGAAGAACCGTCCAGAAATGCGTGGTTTATTCAATTCAAAAATATCTAATGTCTTTTTTGAAGCAATTCATGAGTGTCAACATGATAAACGATTCACATCAGACGAATTTAGTAAACACATGACTGCAGCCATAGAAGCAGGCAAACAGTCGTTATGTGATAGCCATAAACGTAATCAACGTAATAATCCGGCGCCGCGAAGATCATGTGCTGCAGCTATAAAAGCAAAGTATGGACGTTTTGATGAAAATGCGAGAATGGATGCAAATGATGAAGACTAAATGTGATTTAATACTACTCTTTATACTATAATTATTGTTACGCTACTTGGCCTTATCGCACTAGTTCAAAGATTAAAATATTAATATTGATAAAAATATTAAATTATTTTATTTATTTATTATGATATGAGAATAAATATATATATAATAATATAAAGACAAATTTTACAATGGATAAGACTCGTTTTATTTTTTTATAAATTTGATGCATAAATATGATATTCCAGAAGGTTTTTTTGGCGAGTTAAAAATAATTTTATATCATTACTTTTGTTTGTGTCTTTTTTTTTCATTTTAAATCAAAAATCCAAAAAAAATCGCTTGAATTACTATGTTAAATATTTTTTTAAATATCAACTGTCAAACTTTTCAGCAAGATAGCTTTGTTCCTTCACGTGTTCAGATTAAACGGTAATTTATATTTATATTTTCAAAAATATAATCGATATTTTACAGAGATTACTTTCTGCGTCGTACACTTTTTTGGTGGCGAGATGTCCAAGCCGAAACGGCTATGCAAAGTCCTATTTTCAACAATAAATTAAAATTATAAAAAATGGGAACAGAATTCCGGAAATTTCATATAAAAATTGCTCCCTCTTTAATAATCGTTTTTCAATTTTACGCTTCCTCTGTTAATTTTTGTTTAATATTTAAGTCTCTCGATTTTTCTATTTGATTTTGACTTATATAAATTTCTATTTTTATTGGTAAAAATGTTTTGTCAAATTTAATGACAAATTTAAGAAGCTGACACTCGTATTTAAAAAAAAAAAACTAGATTTATTTTCTACAGAGAACTCTGAGAACTCACTTCTCGACTACAATGTTGTAAATGAACCTAATGTAGAATGAGAACTTCTACTTTATAGGATAATCCCTAAGTTTAGCAATAGATGGCCCCAGATTTCTGGTCAAATTCTTGACAAATTCTGACTACAGTCTGGCTCAAGTCTTGACCAATAATCTTGGTCAAGAATCTGGACCAATTCTTGTACAATTCTTGATCTACAATCTTTCTACAGTATCTTGATCCATGCTGGCACAAGGCTTTTACCAAATTACTACTAGGGTACATGGCTCGATTAATGAGCTTAATCCATTAAGTCAGTAAGATTGTAAGCAAGACTTCTGGTAAGATCATGAGCGAGATCCTCAGCGACATTATGAGCGAGACAGTCAGCCAGATTGTGAGTGAGACACTCAGCAACGTCGCAAGAGAGCCGGTCTGTGATGCTATGAGCGAGTTCCTTGGCGATTTTGTTCTAACTAAAGTTTAGAAAGAAATAAATCAAATGGAAATTGAAATTCAGAAAAACAATGAATTTAAAAATGAAAAAATCGAAATTTTTCAAAAATTGAAGTACATAAAAAAAGTAATTTATTTATTTAATGCTTATGTGTATAATGGATTAAGCTTCTAATGGGTAATTCTTTATTATGTCCTAATTTTTAAGTTCCCGCTGAAAAAATCGAAGATTTTCAAAAATCGGGAAGTTATTGTTTTCACCCCGTTTTGAAAAAATCGAATTTTCATCAGATCTCGACGTTTGAAGGTCACAGGAAGCTTCCCTGACTATCCCCGCGAGGTTTTCACTATATCTGTGTTTGCTGTCGGTACAAAAGAGTTTGACTAGACTGCTCCCATGAGTATACTCAAACTTAAAACAACTATACTTAAATATTTAACATGGGTCATTCTCATGGCAACTTCTATTATCGTTCTTATAAACGCGATGTCAAATGGCTGCTGCACATGCGCACCATGACTTAGCGGGAAGAAGACCGGCCGGCTCGGGGCTCGAGGCCCGGGGGACGCCATGTGCAAGTCAGCTGTACTGGAACCTGTGACTAGTGCAATATACCTGCTATCTCTCTGACATAGAAATTATTTTATTGCGTTTTATTGCTTGCTAAAATAATTAATTATTAGTTAATTATTATCTCTCGTGTTTAATAAAATTCATTTACTCGACGTTTTGCGCATTATCTTGAATTCAACGTAAATTCTTAGTCAAATAGTTAAGACACTAATAAAAACTACATCGTACTTAGTTCTTAGCATCGCGGCCATTGTCTTTATCGCGTGATAAATTAGACGTAGTAAATTATCATCATTCAAACCTTTGTTAAGAATCTTCAATTCAGTTTTAATATTTAATTATAATTAAAGTTATTGTTATTTAATTATATTTTGCAAAGATTTAATTGAATTTAATCAGTAGTAATTATTAATTTAATATCATTTAGTGTACTTTATTGAACTAATTATAATCGCTTATTTATCAAATCAATTAAGTATTTTCAAGAAACAAAGTGCATTAATACTTTCACATATTTAATAAGTTTATTCAATTTTTTGTGAATAATTTGAATTGAATAGTAAATTCTCGCGTCACTTAGGAAAAATTATATTCAGTTGCTATATTAAACAGATATTCAAATCATTTTAATCAGACAAATAAATCAGATCTTCTAGGATCAATTCAAATATCATACAATTCGATCCTCTCGGATCAAATACACACTTGATCCCAGCGACCAAGCCACTACTTGAAACTACAGGTCATCTCAGACCATTTATAAACATACAGTCAATTCTCTTCCGATTACAAAACACACGATCTCTTCTGATCATAATCATACATTAGATCTTTCTATATATTTCAACGGTTGACGGTTAACCTCAATAACCTAACGGCGGCTGAGATCAATTCTCATCCCCTTTGCTAGAGTTTTTCCCCATTGGGGAATAAATTATTTATAATTATTCACCTTGACACCGAGTCTTTTATTTTAGGTAGATAGATCCTGATCCAATTCCTTATTAATCAACTTATATAAAAGAATTACGGAAATTCTCCTTATTGGAGAGTTTGCGACGAAACAATCTGTATGTATATATTATAACCGAATTTTTGAAGTCGATCCAGGTGTTCGATCGTTACAGTGTTCCACGTTTCCAGGCCTTGACGTTAAGCGCCAATTTATAATCAGATTCTTCAAATTATAATCGAAATTCGCTCGGGGTATAGGGGAACTTATTTCTAACTGAAATTCTTGATTACACTTCGGTATCTTTCCGATTTTCAGCCTCTGGTCTCAATAATAATATTGAGGTAATTTTTAATCACTGGAACTACCAAACCAGTGAAAACGTAATTAGATACTTTTTGTTTCCTAGGAATTATCAAACTAGCTAAACTCAAACCAAAACTTAAACGAAAACGTATACATAACCTGAACTTAAATGAAACTAGATAATTCTTCATTCGCTAGAAATGATCAAACTAGCTAATAAACGTAAACTTAATCGGAAACACAAAAACTTAACGAAATATAGACCAAATAACCAAAGACCGGAAAGACAACGGGATACCTCGGGGTTGCTCAGTGTGCTGGTTTATCGAGAGAGGGCGTGATTCGAGTAGAGAGTGGATCCATGATTGCAATGATTTTTTTCGCAACACCAAAAATTTATGCTTAACAACATCCTTATTTATTCAACCGAAAAAAAAACTTTATCTTGAATAACAAACTAGATCATAACTCACCAAAAAATTATCGGAACGGTACAGCCAACAATAGGTAACGCTATAGTCATGTTACAGACTCTTACTCTTATAAAAATTGAACAAATAAATGAATAATTCTTAACATAATAATCTCTAATAAATAAATGAATCTAAACAACTTAAACAATATTCTCAAATAAATTTGTCAACATACTCTAAATTATTTACAAAACAAAAGTATCCTATACAATTAGCTATCTAATATCTCATGACCACGAACTCAGATATTAACGTTCAAATTACAATAAATAAAGCGATCTCATACCAGATATGAACAATGTCGATGCTGAGTAACTTTTTATTTTATTTTAAACAACTTCATAACTATGTATTTTTATCTGGAGCCCAAAATGACACGCAAAAGACTGAAACCTTAACCTGGAACTGAAACGGTACGCACGTCCGATCACCTGAAGTGACTAGCAGCAACTCTCAAACACGACTGTTCTCTACGAAGTCCATAACTCGACTATTAAACGTGACTCACTCACAAACAAAAATCTCTTTAATCAATTAATTCCCAAATATTTTAATCTTTAATCAAACAATTGAGGTTCTGAGTACGGAAATTCCTTTGGTGGATGCTCTCCAGGAACTGACTACGGCTGGGATCGTAACCAAAAACTCAAAACATAAACATAACATTGTAACGGGTTTGAGCCGTCCCTTGGTCACCCTTTTTATTTAAATTTAATAATTAGGGCGCCACTGGAATTTTTGTCACGGTTTCCAGAACCGGTCCAAGCAAGAGAGATATCACAGGGTCGAGAGAAATTATAATATTTGACACAAATAACAACAATTAAAATTGACTTGAATTATCAATTTATTTGAACAATATGACAGTAGTTAAACCTTAATTCAATGCTCACACACACACTCATACTTACAAAAGTTGCTTATTCCTACGATACCCTCTTATGGAGCGTCTATATCGTAGTTTCTATCATAGTGCCTATTCCCACGATACCCTCTTATGGAGCGTCTATATCGCAGTTTCTATCATAGTTCTTATTCCTGACGGTACCCTCATATGGAGCGTCTATACCGCAGTTTCTAACTAAGTCGCGCTGTCCACAGGACCCTCACGCTCTAAGACTCTAGATATGCCCTGGGTGGTCGCCCGGACCCCTACCCAAGGTTCATACCGTCCTTAGCCCTTTCGCTGTCCACAGGACCCTTACTACGGGACTAAGGAACCTGAAGTCGACTAGGACAGAGGAGGATACCATGACACTAGTCGACAATCTGCTAATTCTAACCTCCTCGACAGCCCGTGAACGAGGAGTATATAATGTAAATTATTTTCCACACACACACACACTATTCTCAATAAAACAATTTATCTAATATACACTTGACTCTAATTTACAATTATTTTAAAATCCAAGATACTCTTTACAACATAACTTCCTGGGAATCAAATTTCCCGGTCCCTAACTTGACTTCGATAAATAAGTTAATTAAATTCTGGTTGCTTAATTAATAATATCACAGTAGCGTTTATTCAACCAAGATGTTAGATTAATTAAAATTTACTCGAATTCAAACTGCCTGAATAATCGGCTTATGTCTATCTTGAATTCCAGTCAAGATTTGAGACTTACTCTTCAACTTGGTAAAAATTTCCCAAGGCTAAATTTTATGTTAATTATTTTTGAAATCATCGTACTGGAATTTGACAATTTTATTTATCGAAGTTTATTGAACAAATTTTCTTTTGTTGATAATTTTACTCTTGTAATTTTGTTCTATAAATTAATTTACTGCTTAATAATTTTAATATTCTAAATTGAGGAATTTATGTCTATGGTAATTTTATTTTATAATTTTTGATATTTTTATAAAAGTAAACTTTAATTATTAGTTTTCATTTTAAATTTTACTTTATTTTTACTTGTTGATTTTATTGGTCAATTGTAATCTAACTTGGACAATTTTCTAATTTTAATTTCCTTTAGTTTTATTTTAATTTCTAATTTATAATAAATTTAATCGACAGAATTTTACTTACATAAATGACGCAGTTAACTCAAAATTGTCGATATCAAAATTTCTGATTTGTAAATTTTAATTTAAATTTATTCGACCAATTTTATAGTAATATTAATTCTAAATTTAACCTCTTTTATTTTTAAATTTGAAATTTCTCAACTTATTAAATTTTCTATTTGTTCAAATTTCATTTTAACTAATTTTAACTTCGACTTGTAATTTAGATATTTTAATTAAATTCGAATAATTAATTAACTAATCAAGTAGGGTGATTGGAAGGCGGAACCTGGCCTGTGCCTAGAGTTTCCGGGGACGACGCAATAATTTCCCGAGGTTAAACTTTATTTTGTACCTGAGAACTTTTGACGATTTCTTCTCTTGAGTTTGGCTCTCTTTGTTGTCCTCGTTGACTTCTAATAGAGGTAACCTTGTCAGCCAAAATCACGGTGTTCTCGGTACTCGGGTTCACTGCGTCGTAACTCGGGATATTTAGCAATATTTTATCTGAAATTTCCAAAATTCCGTGTTGGTTGCTCGGGCTCCGGCTTCACAATGTCGCTTTTCCGTTCGGCAACTTCACTCGTCCCTCGTGTGGGATTATCCCCACCCGCGGAACACTTATCTTCTAGGCCCCGGAACTTATGTAAATTTTATTTCTACTGCGCGAGCATCTTAGACCACAGCGCTCTGTGATCCGTCGATAACTAACCACGGCTAGGGTGAGGACCTTCAACGGGTAATGAAGGAGCCCCGTGACAACATTATAAACAAAAGTGGATAATTTTTATTCGCTAGGAATTATCAAAACTAGCTAAAACGTAAACTTAACCGAAAACTTATACTGATCCCATATGCGTTCGTCATATTCCATTACGTCGGAGCGCTGGCATATCAACCAGACTTTAGCATTCCACCTGGAAGTCTCAAACGGTTAGACTGGTGTCTAACGTCAAACGAAACCGGGTGACTTATAGTCCCGCTCCACGGTAACGCTTCCTTATGCACGTCCTCTGCACCTCAAAACTCAAAACTTAAAATTCAAAACTCAAAACTCGAAATTCGAAACTCAAAACTCAAAATTCGAAACCCAAAACTCAAAACTCAAAATAACTCAATAAAACCCTTAAATGACTTGACCTTGATATTTTTCAAAACTTGACTCTAAAAACTGACTCTACTCTTAAAAATTCCAAAATTTTAACTGTAACAATAATTCTCCAAATTCACTCTAAAACTATAGCACGTCGTTACTCGGCATCAACACTTCCTTAACTCACAAAACATCTGTAATCTTTAAAAAATTATGTTGTCACTATGTCTGCATGTATTTGTGTGTGTGTGTGTGTGTGTGTGTGTGTGTGTGTGTGTGTGTGTGTGTGTGTGTGTGTGTGTGTGAGCCTCTTATAACTTTTGATCGGCTCGACTGATTTCATCGCAGTTGGCGCCAAAGGACTTCGCCAACTTTAGATTTTGGATACAATTTGGACCGATTCGGATCGATAGATCTCAAGAAATCGCAAAAAAACAGTGAAAAAAATTTTTTTTTGAAGTGGTTTTTTGGAAGAACTTTCATACGGCTTTATCGATCAACTCCAAAAACTAATCAGCTCTTAACTTTGAAAAACCACGTCGATCGCCGCTAATCTGGTCAAAATCGTTTCATTCGTTCGAGAGATACCATGCAGGCAAGAAAACCGAAAAAAAAAATTGCATCGATTGCCGCCAATCGCGTAAAAATCGGTTGATTCATTTCAAAGTTATGACAGTTTGAAATTTAAAAAAATAGTGTTTTATTAAACTTTTATCAGACTTTTGATTTCGAAGAGCTCAAAATCACATATAAATTATGTTTTTGAGCTCAAAGAGCTCAAAAACGCCATAAGTGCAATTTCAAGTGTTTAGAAATGGAATTAGCGGAAAGTTTCAGGTATGGCCTTTAGCGTCAACCGTTTTCAAGATTTTTTTATTTTGTCTGATCCTATCATCTTAGATATAAATATATAACTGCTTCTAATTTTCACCAGTCCTTTTTCAAATTATAAAAGCATAATTCTTATAACATGCTCTATAAGCATAGCTGAAATGTATTCTACAATTTTATTTGAGGTTGTAATTGCGTGTTTGTTGGTTCTTGTTATTTTAAGAACTTTTTTCAGAATTCGACTTATTTAAGTAACACCATTTATGTATGGCTTAAGGTTTAGTATTGTGATGACAATAAGAACAAAAATAATTCTTCTCTATTTTTTTGGATTCGAAAGCTCTCACGAAAATTGGTTAACTGTTATTTGTCAATAACTTAAAAACTACTTAGAATTTCGAATAGTGCCACGAGAACTTTAGACTTAGAACTGTTTTTAGCAACTCAATCTTTTCGCTGTGAAACTAACTCTGAATCACCCTGTGTAGAGTCACGTGAGGTAACTATGCGCAACGGATAAGTTTGCGCAAACCTTTTATTTATGAATAAGGAGGGAGAAGTTAGAGATATGTGTGGGCAAATTAAAGAAAATACGTACTGAGAACACACACACACACACAGACACAGTCACAAACATAATATAACGGGTAGTTCGACCTCGTGCGTCAGCGAGGCTGAAGCCCGAAATAAATAAATTGAGCCTACCTGCCTTACCTTCGGTTAGGCGCCAGGAGCTTTGCTCCGATGACGTCGTTTCCGGCTGCTTCGGTCCGAGACTCTTCGTCGGGGTAGCGAGTATCAAGAGTAAGACTTAATTAGAGGAGGAACGAAGAAAGATATTCAGGAAAAATACACTCATTAACTCGCCGTATTTAATATATATATATATAATAAAAAAATATATATATATATATTAAAAAAAAAACTATTTTTATTGACAATAAATAAATCGAGTTGCCGAAAATTAACAATGCAGAAAGGAACAATTAAGCCTAAAATCCAAATAAATTAAATTTTATAATAAATGAAACAACTCAAAATCGTACTTAAATGAAATTCAATAGATATAATTATTGACAGGTGGCGCTCAAAGCGGCCTGTTATCACACCCCTTCCCCCCATTAGCCATCGACCAGAAGCCCATGGTTTTGTCTAGGTACCTCTGGACCAACACAACTACTTTCATAACCAACAGGAACCTAAACTACCCATCACTAGCAACATAACCACCAAAAAAATAATTTTTAATCCAATGAAAAAATAAACAAGTTTTATTTCTTAAATATTACTCCGTTCAGGGGCAACTGCAACACTATCGTCATCCAGCGTATCAGTCAGTGCCTTCGGCACATGACTTTCGTCGTGACGACGATTAAACAAACAAATACCAAAATCAAACTCATAAGTTCTACAAAGAAATAATAATATAGAAAACAAATAAAAAAAAATCAAGAAAAGTATTGACATCGTTGGCTTCGTCGCGTCGTCTAATGGCGTCGGAAACCTTTAAGGGTACAACTCAGGTTGGCATCGTCAACATTCCTCGAAGTACACGCCGATCTCTCTACAGCGTTGACAAAAGGTGCCTCGAGGATAAGGGCACAACGTCATTTTGTGTGGCATTCCGCAGTTCCCTAGTGATAGCGTGCTGTTATCGTCGGATTAGCGCTGAGCTTTTTTGCGAGAGCTCGATCGTTTGCCAACGCTCGATCTCGGAAAACTTTCGGGAAAAGCGTCCTTCGATCTAAGTTAGGTTAGCGAATCTTCAACCTAAGTGATCTGCAACTAAGTCGTGTAATTGCATTTAACGCCCAATTCGGTCTAACCACACCCCGGTATCGGGATAAGGAATGTCCGTCGCGTCTTCAATTGACTTTTGATAATATTTCGGCATACGCGGTTGCCACCTGTAGTTTAACATCGCTGGGAAACGTGCAGCGAACTATGTAGACCCACTTCAGCAGTCCATACTTCGTCGGCTTGTTCGGGCAATTTGTCAATTGCCATAATTTCGTCGAAATATTCCAATTCGTTGAGTTCAAACATTCGCGACAACGCATCAGGAACGTCGTTTAGTGACCCCTTGCGATACTCGATCGGAAACTGATACTCGGCTTAGCGCATCGCCCATCGACTCAGTCTTGGCGTCTTGCTTTGCAGATCACGTAGCCATCGAAGATTTCTATGATCAGTAATAACTTCAAATCGATATCCTTCAAGATATCGTCGGAAATGTTCACATGCCCGAGCACTGCGAGACATTCGCGCTCGGTTGCTGAATAATTTCGTTCGGCTTTATTCATTACACGACTCACGTAAGCTACAACTCACTCGCCATCTTCATGTTCTTGGGTCGAAAAAGCTCCAAGTCCGGTCGCGCTCACGTCAGTCTGCAACACGAACGTCTTCAAATAGTCAGGGCACGCTAACACTGGTGCTATCATCAAAGCTAGTTTTAATGCTTCGAATGCCGTCCCTTGCTCTACGGTAGAGGTTCACCTGACCTTTTTACTCGTCAGCCGCATCAATGGTTCGGCAATTGTCACGAAATCAGGTATAAAACGTCGGTATCCCAAGGCCATTCCCAGAAATTTTCGCATTTTCTTCAACGTCGTCGCCCTCGGGAACTCGAATTTGGGTTTTATACGCTCTTGGTCTACCAATTACCCTTTATCGTTCACACGGTATCTCAAATAACGAACTACATTTGTACAAAATTCATGCTTATCAGCGTTTATTTTTAAATTCGCGGATTTTAAACCGTCGAATACTTTGTCGAGCACCTCCAAGTGCTCCTCAAACGTTCCGGTGACGATAATCAAGTCGACAAGCTACCCAAATATTTTCATGCCACGTCCTTGTCTCAACATTTTGTCAATTAAACGCTGTAAATGCGGCGGCGCTCCAGCAAAGCCAAACAGCATACCTACGAACTGGAACATACCCCTTCTGGGTACACGAAACGCCGTATACTCTCGACTTGTAGGGTCGAGTTTCACCTGGTGGTACGCATGCTTCAAGCCTATCTTTGAAATAAACTTCGCACCACTCACTTGGTCCAAAATCCATGTCATCAGCGGCAATAGGTACGCACATGGCTTCGAAATGGCGTTTGATCGTCGGAAATCGAGGCACCTTTGATACTCGCCTGTCAATTTCTTTACCGTGATGAAGGCTCAATAATGCCTGCTGCAAATAGATCATCTAATTGCCGGCACATTCCTACCTCAATGATCGGAGAAGTCGGATAGTTCCACTGTCGAATCGGTTCATGATCCTGCTCGTCGATTTCATGGGTCATAAAATTCGTGAACGTCGTTTCTGCGGTGTAATTCACTTCCGGTAATCGTCTTGCCAGCAACTCATCCAGTGCTGACTATTGTTCTGAGGTTATCTCGACTATGGCCGCTATTTCCTCCTTGTTGATATAACCTTTAGCATTCCAATCGTAGATCTTGCCCTCGCGTCGAGTCCACTATCAATCTGAACCCCCGTCGTAGCAAATTCCAAAAGCAATTATCGCATCCATGCCTAGTATCGTCTCGGACTTCAACTTCGGAATGACGCGTACCTCGATATACATAATTTAGTCATCAATCGCAAGTGGCAGCATAATCAGAGATTGTAATGACATCATCGAACCGTCAGCTACTGCTGATGACTTCCGAAGTGCTGGTCTCACTCAAGCACCACTCCTATAGACCCAATTGAACTCGTGAACTTCTCTGACGCACGTCATCGTCGAACCGGTGTCTAACAAGGTCTTAATTTCTCTTTCGCCTATTCTAACATCGGTGAAGGATCGTACGTCGTCGATCTCAAACTGCGTAGGACAAATCTCGTCGGCTACTTCGAGAAAAATTTGTTCACGCTTCTCAGTCGGTAAGCAAATCCACTGGTGAATTAGTCAATCAGTTTCTTAATGTTCACGCGAGAAAGAAAACGCATTCTTGCACCGCAAACATCGCCGTGATCCGTCAAGAAGCGATTTAAACACTTGACCCACAGATCACGGATACTTGCTGCTTAGAGTGACCCTGCTTCGGGCTTGAACGACCGTTCGATTGGCCCTGGCAACCTCGCTGAGCTCAGAAGGTTTGGAGACCCAGAAAGAGATCCCCGGTTCACGCTTATCGATTTTCGCAAGTTCATCGCCGCAACCTGATCCTTCGACTGATCAGTTTTGTTCGATTAGCTCGATTTGCCCTGTTTCTTCTTTTTCTTTTTTGCCTCCTTGGGTGGATCCACTACAGCAGTGGTCTGGCCACCAGTACGTTTCCTCAGCTAGTACTCTTCAGACTGATATGCGTACTCTGGAACGACGCTTTGTTCTATTAGCACCGGTTCTCGTCGTTGGAGACACTGGAGGAGAACATCAATCGCTCTCACATGCTTATACAACTCGTCGTAGTTGTTAAAGTCATATCGCTTGAACTTCTGGTGGTACTCTGGACGCGAACAATTGTCAGCAAAGTCCAGTTGATCCTTCAACAGCAATGGATCATCAACTCTGGAACCACAGCGCAATCATCGAGTCATACCACACATCCTAAGACATTCATCCAACTGATTCAAAAACGATTCGACTCGCGCACCACCGAATCTGGAGTACTTCAAGTTCCATTTCGACACACGCTCATACATTGCTCAGCTGACATTGCTGCTATCAAACAAACGCATTCAGATCGCCTGGTCCTCGTGTATCCAGACCGTGTTCGAAAATTTTCACAACTGCAGGCACCGATGCAATCGATCGATGCCTATCGGGTTTGCATTCATCGTCACGAGAATTTCCTGCACCTGCAATGGCAACGCGTCCTTGATCCAGTCATACTGCTCGCTCGTTCCATTCGATCCGCATATCGACGCTTTCCGTTCCTCGATCGCAGCCAACTCGCTCTGTACTACCACCTCACGAACTGCCAAATTCGCGATCTGTTCAGCCAAGTCGGGCTAAGTGGCTTCCAAACGCATCCGTTCCGTGCTGACCTACTCTCTGCGACTCAAATACCACTCGTATGTCTTGTTTTCTTCGATTGCATTATGAGCAACTGGTATATGGCGTCACATTCGCATAGGTACTTGTGGAAGATTGACACCACTAATCGCTCGCGGGAAATTCTGAGTCAAGGTGTACGTCGGGTTACTTACCTGCCCCGTGGTGGTCGTCGTAGTACCTCCCTACCCTGTTCCGAGCTTTACTTCAGTCGTTGGGACGCAGAGCTCGGGATTAGCCGTACTATTTGCCGCATCATCCGGGTATCCTTGTTGTGTTTAGTTTTTGACGAACTGGTCCCACGTGACCAGTGATATATCTCGCTTCTCATCATCCGAGGTCGTATTATTCATTTTCGCCGATAATCTAGCTTACGTTCGCTAATCTAATTACAACGCATCGCAATTTCCCCTTTGTGTGCCCCACGTTGGGCGCTAAATTATATAACAGGTAGTTCGATCTCATGCGTTAGCAATGTTGAAACCCGAAATAAATGAATCTGGCCTAGCTGCTTTACCTTCGGTTGGGCGCCAGGAGCTTTGCTCCGATCACGGTTCCGGTTGCTTTGGTCCAGGACTCTTCGTCGGGGTGGCGGGTATTATGAGTACGACATAGTTAGAGGAGATGCAAGGAAAGATATTCGGGATAAAAACACGAATTGATTCGCCGAAATTAAAAAAATAAACCATATTTTTATTTTCATTAAATAAATCGAGTTGCCAAGAATTAACAGTGCCACAAGGAACAATTAGGTTAAAATAATAATAATCATCGACATAGTCGTCGAATTACAGCACGCAAAACAAAAAAAAACTAAAAGAAAAGTCAAAGATTGAACAAAAGAAATACTCAAAATCCCGCTATGAATTTTAATTAATCCAAATAAATTAAATTTTATAATGAAAAAAACAATAATCAAATCGCCGCAATAAATTTAATTTATGCGAGTTGATATAATATTAGAAACAGAATAATCAGATCGTTGCATTTAATCAATAGTTATTATCCATAAGATTAATCGAGACGTCGCATCAACTTAATTAATGATGATTAATTCCCCTTCATTCCCTAGGGGATAAGTTTCCTCTAAGGAGGTGAATTTTTTACTCGAGGTCGGTAAGTCGAATCTCATGCGATTCCAAAGCTCGATTAGTGGGTAATCGATGCCGATTACCCCGGAGTACACGTCGAAAGATATACAAATAATAATAATAACAACCTTACAACAGTAAACAACAAAATGGTGGTACTCAAATACCTCGAGGGATTATTTCTAATAACTGACAACAATCACAATTTTGAAATTTTTCAATTTTAACATAAATTAATCAGATGTAAAATTTTAGTTTTTTGTTAAAAAATGTAATTTTTTCGATTTCTTTCGTTCACGATATCTCCAGAACGAATGGACCGATTTTGACGTAGTTGGCAGTAGTCGACGTCGTTTTTGAAGCTTGAGAGCTGATAAGTTTTTGGAATCGATCG
Organism: Cotesia chilonis; assembly: GCA_018835575.1. Classification (NCBI taxonomy): domain Eukaryota; kingdom Metazoa; phylum Arthropoda; class Insecta; order Hymenoptera; family Braconidae; genus Cotesia; species Cotesia chilonis. The sequence goes on from RJVT01000042.1 coordinate 769,077, forward strand.
GTAAAGCCGTTTAAAAAAAATTAAAAAAAAACCACTTTTGAAAAAAATTTTTTTTGCAGTTTTTTGAGATTTCTTGGAATCTACCGGTCCAAATCGGTTCAAATTTTTAGAAAATATAAGTTTGGTGGAACCTAATCAAATGCCTTTTCGAAATGGCTTCCTAGGACCTTAAAACGTCGAGACCTGTTGAAAACTCGATTTTTGCAAAACGGGGTAAAACTAATAACTTCCCGATTTTTAAAAATTTTTAATTTTCTTAGCGGGAAGTTAAAAAAAACCAAATAATTGATAACTGTCAATTGAAAGTCGATATTGCAATAATCGTACGAAAACAGTAATACTCGAAAATAAACTGCGCTTCCTCGTTGTTATAACCATCTTTCTGCTTAACTTAACAGCAAGAATTAATCAGTCTGAAATTTATTTCAAAGCAAAAATTTAACTCGAAAATACGTCTGTGCTTTACCAAGCTTATACGTGGAAGGAGAAGAATTTTCCAAGTCGTGCATTCTTTCCTTTCTCCTGTTTTGGTTGACAAGCAGGTGTCGTTGAAACTCAAAAAGTGGCGCCACTTGTCAAATTTTCCAATATCGACGTTCCAATTGATGTATGGGCTAGAGCATTGGCGCGCTCGACAGACAGCTCTGCAACTTGACGCCTGTACCGGTTGCTCAATTTCACATTCTGAGCAGTCCGTCGTCTCGTATTTCGAAACTACTTCTCCTCGTTGATGATGATCTTCGTTATCTACTCTTCTCAAGTGAAGTAGCAGTCGTCTTTTGTACCCATTTACAATAATTATTGAACTAACTTAAATCTAACTTTGAATTACCAACTTAAGTATTTCTCGTCACAACATAACTCCCAGGGTTTTCGCGCGCAATCGAGCTTCATCGGTTAATTCACGTGGGGGCGATTTGGTCGCGGCGAATCCAACCAATGGACAACAATGGAAAAAAATAACTCAAAATCTTACTTCAATTAAATTCAATAGATATTATGATTGACAGGCGGCACTTAAAGCAACCTGTTACAATACATACATACATATATACATACATACATACATACATACATACATACATACATACATACATACATACCTCTTGTCGGGCTTGCTGGGTCCCGCATCGGGCGCCTCCCCAGGTGGCGGATAGGGGAATACTCGTCATATCTGCGCGCCAGATACGTCGGGTACCGAGGAAATAAAATACTCGGGGTGGACCAAAACCTAGCAAAAAGATGATATGAAATGTCAGAAAACATTCAAACATCGTCTACGGTGCAGAGGGGGTATACCTCAGTACCGGCGAGGGAAGGCGTACAAGCGGGCCTGAACTCGTCGTTATCAAGCGACCGTTTGAACAGCAGAGTGGACCCCGTGGCTTTGCCGTCTAGCAATGCTACAGGGAGTACTGAAACAGCACAGATGGAAGTTGACGCACAGCTAACAGGCGTTCCTCCAAGAAGTGGAAGACCTGTTGCTCCCGTCAACACTAACACATATCGAGGGAGGATCAACTCTCTACCGACTGTCACCGGCCAACAATCACCAATGGAACGGCTCGGTAGCAAGATCGAAGAGTTGACTGAGTTCATAAAGGATAAGAGAAATCTCCATCATGAACTCAGAAAATTAGTAGCGTCCATTGCCACGGCATATAAGTTGGCCAACAAACCAGCATCGATGTCGGCGACAACCACGCAAACATCTCCGGATGACCACAAAACCACAAGCGTTTTTGGTCACTCCTGAGAAACCACAGCAAGGAAAAGAGAACAAAAAGAAGAGGCCGCTGTCTACACCCAGCCCCTCCTCTGAAATTGACAAGCCCGCACAGAAAAAGACAACCCGGGATAATGCTTGGATCAAAGTGACTCGGCAAAAGAAAAAGAAGGAAAGAGAAAAGAAGCCAGGGGCAAAACCTTCTGAAGCCCAAAACCAGCTAAGTAATGGTGGCTCAAAGAGACCAAGAAGGAAAAAAAGAACGAAGGCTGTGCTTGTCCAACCAGCTGAAGGGCGAACGTACGCTGATCTCCTCAAGGAAATCAAGGCCAAGGTTAGCCCGACAGCGACTGGAGTAGACATGAGGTCTATCAAAAGGACGAGGCACGGAGGTATTCTCCTTGAAATGGTTCGAAAGACCGAGGATAGCAAGGCTTCCACCGATGCAGTTGTCAGCCACTGCAAACATCGGCACGGTCAAGACGCTAACACCAACAACAACGATCGAGATCCTTGACTTGGATGAAATCTCTACCAAAAGCGAAGTCCGTGAAGCACTCAAACGTGAATTTACTGACAGCCTAGAGATCAAACGGGTAAATTTGACAAAACCCACACCACGAGGCAATCGAGCAGCCTTCTGCGAGATCGACGAAGCCAATGCGACTAAGGCCCTCAACAAGGCCCGTATAAAGATCAGCTAGGTTAACTGCCGTATACGCCAAGTTGCAAAAGTAACCGGCTGCTTTAAATGTTTCGGGTTCGGTCACCACACACAGCAATGTTCGGGACCAGACAGAAGCAGGTGCTGCTACAAATGTGGCGGAAAAAATCACAGGGCCGTAAACTGCACTGAGAAGCCAAGTTGCTTCCTCTGCACTCCGGACAAAGATGCCAAAGATGGTCTATGCCATATTCCTGGTACCGGAGTTTGCAAGGCATTCCGCACAGCACTTGCAGAAGCCACGAGAGGTCAAAAATGACACGCATACTACAGGGCAACCTGAATAGGTGCGCCTTAGCGCAAAACCTGCTGCGCCAACGTGTCTTCGAAGACAAGATTGACATCTGCCTTATCTCCGAACAATATCTGAATATTCAGGATAGAACATGGTTCGCTGATAAATCTGGCACGGCAGCAATCTGGATCGTAAACTCGAAAAAGGTCACCGTTAACAACAGCGGAAGCGAACGAGGGCTTCGTCTGGATCAAAACCCCCAAAACCTACTTTGTAAGCGTCTACCTTTCACCCAATGAAGGGATTAGTGTGTTTCGCCAGAAAATGGTAAATATAGAGGACACTATCGGCAAGTTCGACGGAGAAGTCATCGTAGCTGGTGATTTCAACGCGAAATCGGCTGAATGGGGCGCTGAATGCTTGGACACCAGAGGAGACGAAGTAGCGGACTTCGCAGCAAGAACGGACCTCATAGTGCTGAACACCGGTACTACTACGACCTTCAGAAGACCAGGATACCGGGAATCTATCCTTGACATTACGTTGGCAACCCCAAGGATTGCGAATATGATTGAAGGCTGGACCGTATCCGAAGAATATAGTGGTAGTGATCATCAGTATGTGACATTTAATGTTGGACTAGCACCCAATCCGCGCTCGCGGCATGACAATAAACTGCGGAAGTGGAATGCTAGGAAGCTTGATGAAGAAGCACTGCGAACATCCTTGAATCAGAGCTTGTCTACTGAACGGAGTAGCCTGATTCTAAGTCTCCGCAAGGAGACGAAAACAATAGTCTCAAAAGCGATGGAACTGATTGTTGCCTCGTGTGATGCCTCAATGCCACGGCTGAAAAAGCAAGGCTCCCATAGGCCGGCATACTGGTGGTCACAAGAGATAGCAGAGCTTCGAAAAACATACCACAAGCTACGTCGACGAGCAACGAGAGCTGCGAAGCATTCTCTCGACCATAATAAATATTCGATGGAGTACAAGGAGGCCAAAAAGGCTTTGAATAAAGCTATTAAAGCGAGTAAATCGATATTGTGGAAAGAGATCTGCAACGACCTCAACAATGACCTCTAAGGTAAGGCCTACCAAATCGTAACTAAACGAGTTGGAAAAACTTTGCCAGAAGCGCCAAAATGTCCTGCCTTGATGAACAGCATCGTGGCGGAGCTGTTTCCCAGACACCCGCTCCGGGAGAAGAGACATTATGCGAAAAATGACAAAACAACACCCTTTACCACCAAGGAACTGCAACACGCGGCAAAGACTATCAAGCAGGAAAAGCACTGGTCTTGACGGCATACCGGCATCTGTCATCAAGATTGTAGCCCTGGAGTACCCAGACATACTCTTAAGCGCTTACAATGCCTGTCTGACAACCGGCACGTTCCCTAAGATCTGGAAGCGGCAGAGATTGGTCCTTTTGGACAAGGGGAAGGGAGCCCCTATAACACCTTCGTCGTTCAGACCACTCTGCATGCTGGACATTGCCGGAAAGCTGCTCGAGAAGCTCATTCAAGGGAGGCTACGCAATGACATCGATCGTGCTGAGGTTTTGCCTTTAACCAACATGGCTTCCGGAAAGGACGATCAACAATCGGTGCAATTCAGAAGGTAACGGAGATAGCAAGAGGAGCATGGTCTGGTAGTCTCAAAGCTCGCAAGGTCTGTCTTCTCCTAACATTTGACGTTAAAAACGCCTTTAACAGCGCGAATTGGGAGGATATTTTAGACGCTCTGGAGTACAAATTTGACGTGGAGCCAGAAAATCTGAAAATGATCGACGATTACCTTGATGAGAGAAAGCTGATTGTGAAAACAACAGAGGGCTATCAAGAACATAACGTAACGGGTGGCGTGTCCCAAGGCTCAATTGTGGGGGCCGACCTATGGAACGCTGACTACGACGAGCTCCTGCGAATTCCGCTGTCGAAGCAGGTGGAACTCACGGGCTTCGCGGATGACGTCGCGGCTACGATAGTCGTTGACAGTACAGAGGAGGCAGAACTACTAGTCCGGGAAACCATCGATATCGTCGAAAATTGGCTAGAGGAACATCACCTGCAACTCTCCAAGCAGAAATCTGAGATCGTCGTCCTTACCCGACAAAAGTGGTTCCCAAAACCGTTCGTCGTAGACATGGGCGGGACAGCACTGACGTCCACGAGGGCACTGCGTTATTTAGGTGTAGTGATCGACGAGAAGCTGTCCTTCCGAGAACACCTTGAAAACGCCTGCACAAAAGCCAACAAAGTAGTTTCCAACCTATCGAAAATCATGACCAACACCATTGGACCACGAACTAAAAAAAGGAGAATGCTCTTGGAAGTAGTCCACTCAATACTGCTATACGGAGCGGAGATACGGGCGGACATACTTAGACAGCCGACTTATCGGCGTAAAATAGCAGCAGTGCAACGACGAGGAGCGCTGAGAGTTACTTGTGCCTATCGCACGGTTTCAGAGGCAGCGGTACTGGTAATAGCAGGGGCCACGCCGATTGACTTGTTAGCATTTGAGAGAGTGAAACTCTACAACGCAAAAAGGAATGGTGACAACTCCAAGGAAGCAAAGACGAGAATAAAAAAAGGAAACGCAACAGGCGTGGCAAGACCGATGGACGTCAGGGGAAACGGGCAGATGGACGGCGCGCCTGATCCCGGACATAAACGTCTGGCTCTCTCGACAACACGGAGACACGGATTTTTCTTCTGACCCAGCTCTTGACAGGCCATGGCCAATTCAATGACTACCTCTACAGGATGAAACTACAGGACAAGCTGACATGCAAATATTGCCCGGACAAAATTAACAACGCTGAACACACATTCTTCGAGTGTGCTTGGTGGAAGGACTACAGAAGCAGCACCGAAGAGATAGGCGCCAGGCTCTCCCCCTCCAGCTTGGCGACCTCTATGATCGAACAAGAGAAAAACTGGTCAGCTGTTGCAGTTTACGCACAGCACCTTCTGAAAGAAAAAATCGCAGAAAGAGATCAGTAGCCAGGAGTAGGCATTGCAAGACGCAGCACAGACTGGATTGAAGTAATGCTAACGCGGTTCCGATCCAGTCTTCCCTGTAACATCTATAGGGAAAGAAGAGAGGAGGATGTTTAGTTGGTATTGTTGTCAATAATATTGACTTCCGAGTCCGACATAACCAGGACAAACATCTCGTCCTGGTATACGTAAATGTATTTTATCTCTTGTATAAAAAAAAACATACATACATACATACATCCATACATACATACAGACATACAGACATACAGACATACATACATACAGACATACAGACATATGGACAGACAGACATCGTCGTGGGAATAATTAGGGAAGCTTCCTGGGACCTCAAAACGACTAGATCTGATGTAAATTTGATTTTCGAAAAACTTGGTCGAACCAATAACTTTCCGATTTAAAAAAAATATCATTTTATTTGGTAGGAAGTAAAAAAAATTTTCGAAGCCTGTCCACCTTTTTTAAGATAAGGCAAATATTATTTTTTTCTTACTGTTACGTTCCCAATAATTACGTGAATAGATTTATTAAGACTTTAAATAATTAAATACCAGGTTTTGACACATTGGGTAGTCGATCAACCCCCGGTGTGTTGTCACAGATGAACTTACTTTCTTATTATCAGGACCTGGAAGTTGGGGCAAAACAATTAGCGATAAAAAGAGAGCAAAACTTTAGTAACAATGGCATGAAAAAAAATGATCGCAACGTGAAAAAGAAGCAAGTTCACACGTATCGATTAATAAAATAGTCTAATTCGAAATGTCAAAAAAATTAAGGTTGGTTGTAAGCACGTGGATTTAGAGAATTACAACCTAAAAAAAAACATTGAAGGCATTTAAAATTTTCGCCGAAATGATTATAAGACATGATAATGTCAAACTGACCAACACAGATGATCTTTAGAGTCGTGCGATGTATTATCCGCAGAGTATGAAGTACCTGTGTAGTAAAAGGACCATGCTATTAAGGGTAGAGAAACAAAATTTTTTTTGGGATAGTAAATGGATATTCTATTTGATAGAATTTCAGGTCGATACACGACCTGAGTGTCAGGTGTTGCAGTACGTAGGCTAACTTGAAAAATTTCGGTATAAAATCTGTTATTTACTGATTGTTACAACCACACACGGCCTGAGCTTTAACAGCAAACGCCAGGTATTACGGCCCGTAGGTTTATTATTAAAATTCTTGACTACGATTTCGTACTCTCTGGACTCCATAACCACACACGACCTGAGCGTCAATATGAGACACCAGGTATTGCGGCCCGTAGGGTTATTCTTAAAATTGATATTTTTAATTTTTTACTCACCAAATTCAATAACCGCACACGACCTGTGCTTCAACAACAGAGATTCCAGGTATTGTGGCCCGTGGGTTTAATCTGAAAATTGATATTTACATTTTTTTATCCAATAAATTTCATAACCGCACATGATCTAAGATTTAATATCAAACTCCAGGTGTTGCGGCCCGTAGGTTTACTCTTAAAGTTTTTGGCTGAGATTTCTTATTCACCAAATCCCATAACCACACATGATCTGTGCTTCAATAACAGACTTTCGGTATTGCGGCTCGTGGGTTTATTCTGAAAATTGATATTTACATTTTTTTATTTAATAAATTTCATAAGTGCACATGATCTGAGGTGTAACAACAGACTCCAGTTGACGGAGCTCGTGAGTTTACTCTGTCTGAGCTCTAACAACAAACTCAAGGCATTGTGGCCCGTGGGTTTCCTCTTAGAATATTCATAGAGAGAGAGAGAGTCAGATAAAGTTTGATTTTTACACTAAAGATAAGTCATTTACTCGATGACAATACTATGTGGGTATTAAAATATTAATGTACTTTTATGATATTATTCTTTTATTAATTCAAATGTTTTAATTGCTTTGAATTAATTGTTAGAATCAATAGTTTTTCGTCTTTGTTTTTTTTTTTTATGATAAACTGATATTTTTACGTTTCTTGCCTCAATTGACAGTTGTGCTAAGTAAAAAGAAAGTAAAAAAGTGACTTATTTAATAAATAATAATATATCTTTTAATTTTATCTTATTTTGGATTAAAATAATCATTAGTTATTGTGTTATATTTCTATTTTAGTCGTTTTCATTAAACATTTTATACAATTGTTTGCTTGTTAATTTTCAATATCTATTGGTGTTGACACAAATTTTTGTAGCTTATGCTATTTTTTGAATTTTTTAAGTTGTGGTAGTTAGTTTATTAAAATAATTATTACTTGTTTTCGTGAGTTACTCATTTTTACTTTCTGTTTGTTTTTACTTGCGTTCTCCGTTCATTAATCTGTGTTTAAATTGAATAACTGCTGAAATGGCGGTACGAAATGATCGGGTTCGAACCTACTAACGTTATTTGGAAGAATTACATATACCACAAGACCACTTTAGACTTGAAGACGACTGTGTCCGGTGTTTATTGTGTACCACTGCATTGAAGTCTTTGAAACTATACACGTTTGAACGTCATTTAAGGACGAACAAACATCAGGACGCTATCAATCTACGAAACTAGCCAGTTTTCCCTGCTCCCCAACACCTTCCAAACTTAAACAGTCGACATTCTCCGTTCTTTAAAGATTTAGCTGCAGTATGTATCAAGTCTGACATTAGTTTCGATAAAGTCTGTTAACCGATTTTCGCTAAATTTCTTGTAACCCATACACAACATAAAGTTCCTGATCCAACAACGTTAAGTAAAACTTATGTGCCTATTGTTTATAATGAGACTTTACAGGCCATACGGGAGGAGATAGGAGATAATCCAATTTGGCTTTCTGCAGATGAAACTGTTGATTCGCGACGTCGATGCGTAGTCAATATTATTGTTGGTGCGTTATTCGAAGACAGACCATCAAGGGGGCGGTTAATAAAATGTGGTGAAATTAGAACCCCTAACGCAGAAAACATGGCTGCATATGTGACTGAAGCTCTGAATGAGTTTTGGCCAAATTTTGATTCAAATCGTCTTTTACTGTACTTAACTGATGCAGCACTTTATATGAAGGCGTCTGCAGTAATTTTAAAAAGAATATACATCAAGCTGGTCAATGTGACTTGTTTAGCACACGCGTGTCATAACATTGCGGAAAAAGTCCGTGAGGTTTTCGACGAAGTGAACGATGTCATTTCTAATGCTAAGGGAGTATATTCAAAATCAAATGCACGAGTTGACGATCTTAAAAACGCTTTGCCTGGCACTCCCCTACCGCCAAGACCAGTGATAACAAGATGGGGCACCTGGATACAAGCATGCCAGTATTACTGTCGTCAATATAATGAGGTAAGAGGAGTCTTCATGGCATTGGTGAATAATAACGACCCTGTCAGAAGACTTCAGGCTAGTTTGCAGAGACCTGAGAACTTTGACGATTTTTTAGACATCTCAGTCACATTTGGTTGTCTTGTTGACACTATCAGGTGACTACAAAAGAGAGGATGCAGTTTACGGAGTGTCTGCGATATGATAGCTAATTTAAGGGAAGAAATTGGAGAAAACGAGGACATAGATCAAGAAATCCGTGATAAAGTTGAACAGGTTTTTGAAGACAACATAAGTCTGGCTCAGATGATTAATGTCCAGGGATGTATTACCACTGGAGTGATGCGAAATTTGCCGAACAACTGGAACAACAATGATGTTTTAAAGATGAAATTTGCGTCGATGTCCTGTGCTGACGTTGAAAGATCATTCGGTATCTATAAAGCTTATTACAGAAGCAATAGACAAAGCTTTGAATTTAAAACTTTATGTCAACACATTGTAATTAATTACAATAAAACTATAGGAGAAGAGGATGATAATATTATTGACGAAGATTCAGACATGGATGAGTAACGGAAATATCTATATATACACGTAAGCCACAAACAAGATCACGAGCAAGACCACGAGTAAAACGACAAATTAGGCAACGGACAAGACTACAATTAGGACATTTAGCAAGACTTATTCATAATTTAAAAAACCTTAGAATAATTTTCTGTAAATTCTTTTCTATGAATTCGATATAACTAATTGATTAATTACTCATAAAATAGTAACACACAAACATGATTTATTTTTTTATTTCTTCTTTAGATATTACTTCTTTTTCTTTAAATTATTTAAGCTATATGAAAATTAACCAACACATTTTTAACTTCATTGTTAGTCAGCTGATTTTTTTGAACAATATTGAGCAGTGCTTACTCTGAGAGAGTCTTTGTACACGGAAGATCGGAAACTAGTTGTTACGTATAAAATTAACATTATTTTCTACAGCATCCAATATCTTTGTAGGAATACAATTCCGAGTCATACCAGCAACAGTCATTTGCTTGAAGTTTTCTTCACCTAACATACTAATAAACAGTGGTCGAGCAATCTTAGTTGGCTTGTTGTGAAAGCACCAATGTATTTCAATTAAATAAATTTTTTGTTAACGTTACTTCCCTCTATCAATTTAACAATATCTCGCTCATAATCTTGCTCATGATCTCACTTATGATCTCGCTCGTGGTCTCACTAAATCAGAAGTGATACCACGAGCGAGATTATGAGAAAAGTCATGAGCGAAACTATGAATATCATGAGCGAGATCTTGAGTGAGACCACGAGCGAGATCAAGAGCGAGATAATGAGCGAGACCACGAGCGAGATCGAGAGTGAGATAATGAGCGAGATCACGAGCGAGATAATGAGCGAGACCACTCGTGAGATCATGAGCGAGATCGGGAGTGAGATAATGAGCGGGACCGTGAGCGAGATCATGAGCGAGACCACGAGCGAGATCATGAGCGAGATCGTGAGTAAGATCGAGAGCGAGATCGAGAGCGAGACTGTGAGCGAGACTGTGAGCGAGATCATGAGCGAGACCACGAGCGAGATCATGAGCGAGACCACAAGCGAGATCATGAGCGAGACCACGAGCGAGATCATGAGCGAGACCGTGAGCGAGATAATGAGAGAGACCACGAACGAGATCATAAGCGAGACCACGAGCGAGATCATGAGCGGGATCGTGAGCGAGATCAAGAGTGAGATAATGAGAGAGACCACGAGCGAGATCGTTCGGGAGGCCATAAGCGAGATAATAAGCGAGATCGAGAGCGAGAACGAGAGCGAGATAATGAGCGAGACCGTGAGCGAGATCATGGGCGAGACCACGAGTGAGACTGTGAGCGAGATCATCGGCGAGATCGTGAGTGAGACTATGACTGAGATCGTGAGCGAAATGATGAGCGAGATCTCTCATTCAGGATCTCGCTCATGATTTCATTAATGGTTTTGCTCATGATCACGCTTATGAGCCCGCTAGTAATTTCGCTCATGATCTCACTTGTCGTCTTACTTAAGATTTCGCTGGTGGTCTCGCTGGTTGTTTTGTTTGTCATCTTTCTAATATGTTTCCAACGTATTTATGGGGCATTCAAAACAAAATCAGCCACTTTTTTAGGTTGACCTCTCCAATTTTTTTGAAAATTTTATATGTTTTCAATACTGTCAAAAAACACCTTCATGAATTTTTTCAAATTTTTTCGACCACCCGTTTTTGAGACATTGATTTTTTCCAAAATTCAAATTTTTTTTTTTAACAGCTATAACTTCGCGAAAAAAACAGCTATCGGGGTCCGGTTTTTATTCAAAATTTTTATTTTTTGATACTCTTTCAAGAAAATAATACATTTTTGATCTTTATTGACTTATTCCTATTTTTTTTAAGTTTTAAGCAAAAAAAGCAGTTTTTTGAAATGTATGCCCCCTTTGGTTTTTTTGAAAAAATTCTCAAGAAAACTTGGACAAATATAGAAAGTTTTCAGACCAATCCGATCCAGGGCAGATATTTTGTTCTATTTTTTTTCTTAATTCAAAAAATTTTTTTTTCTCAAATTGCATCTATTTACTTTTACACGCACATGCGTGTGCTCGGGTAGTTATTTTTTTGCACCAGAGAAACAATTTAATCAATTATTTCATTAATTTACTACATATTTATTGATTTAATGAATTGAAGTTTATTCGTAACATCAAAATAATTACCCTCTTTTAAATTCATCATGCACGTATTAAGCGCCATCTATTGACCACGAGATTGACTAGATTTCCTCCTTATCTAAGTACAATTTTTATGTTGGTGGCATAGTAATAACCACGATTCTGTTGCCGTGTATGTTTTTTTCAAAATTATAATTGATTTTATAAAGACAATCAACGAACATCCCGAAAAAATATACTACTTTCCTAATGGCGCACCGCAACAATTTAAAAACTTCAAAAATTTTGTCAATCTTCATTACCATGAAAGTGATTTTGGAGTTAAAGCAGAATGGCACTTTTTTGCAACCGCACACGGCAAAGGGCCATGTGATGGTATTGGTGGGACGATAAAGAGAATGGCCGCAAGAGCTAGCTTACAATTAACAGTAGACTATCAGATAACAACACTACTGAAACTATTTCAATAGGCTTCTTAAAGAAATACTATGCCAAACATCACTATAAAATTTTCAACATTAAAAGATTATAATAAGGCTTCTGAAGCATCAAAAGATCGATTTAACAGAACAGTAACTATAAAAGGAACTCAAAAACTTCATTGTGTAATACCTAATAATGACGGAAGCGTAAAACCATACTCGAATTCAGCTGAATTTAAAATTCATAAATTGTTTAAATTAAGCGTCAAAAAAAAATAAATAATTTTAGTTACTTTAAACTTAAAATACGAATCAAGTTGACTTATTATCCTTCCTTAGATTGTAAAAACGATTTATAAATTCTTTTTGATAGTTCTTTAAATTAATAAAATCAACACCAAAACAACTTAAAAAAATAGTACACTCTTAACTAACTAAACAACTTAAAAAAATATCATCTCTATAACTAAACAACTTAAAAAAATTGTACTCAAATAAGGAAGAAATATAGTCAATCTCGTGGTCAATAGACAGCGCTTAATACGTGCATGATGAATTTGAAAGAGGGTAATTATTTTGATGTTACGAATAAACTTCAATTAATTAAATCTATAAATAAATAGTAAATTAATGAAAAAATTGATTAAATTGATTAGAAAAACCGGACCCCGATTGCTGTATTTTTCGCAAAGTTACAGTTGTTTAAAAAAAAAAATTTGAATTTTGGAAAAAATTCTGGAAACAATATCTTAAAAACGGGTGGTCAAAAAAAATTGAAAAAATTCATAAAGGTGTTTTTTGACGGTATTGAAAACATATAAAATTTTCAAAAAAATTGGAGAGGTCGACCTAAAAAAGTGGCCGATTTGATGTGGAATGCCCCTTATATATCTGTCATATTTTTGAAATTATTTAAAACTTGGAAGAACTCTATTACATGGAATTTTATGAAGTTAGTAGTTTCGGATTCCAACCCTCAAAATAACATCGACACACAAAAAAAAAGTTCTCAGTACTTCTGACCAGATTTACCCATTTTCATGTATTTTGATGCGCTGAATCCGAATCTAAAGTCAGTTTTGCTCGTCCACCCTTAAAATTTGGAGTAAAATCCAAAAATCCTGAAGAATGGTAAAAAATTGCGAGAAACTGCAGTCACAGCGATGAATAAAATTTTCTGTACTCAGATCAAGTATGACTTTTATGTTTTTCAATTCACTCAATCTGAATCTGAACATTAATTAGCCTGTTGAACCGTAAAAATTTGAAAAAACCCAAAACATTGCGCGCATTTTCATTGATAGAGTATAATCTTAGAATTGAAAAATTAACAATATTTTAAAATCTTTAAAAAATATCATGTAAGGAGAAGGTGCGAAACCTTATTTTCGAATTTCAGACTCGTTCGTTTGCATCGAAATTTTTTATTTTCAAATGATCTACGCAGCAGGTTCCTTTTCTTAGGTTGCTTAATAAATTTTAAACTGCACTTCATGGATTCTCACGTCAACCACTTTCCTAAAAATTTTGAAGACTACGGTGAAGAACAAGTAAAACGATTCTATCAAGACTTGAGTGATATGAAGGATAGGCACCTAGGGGCCGTTCATAAAATACGTCACGCTGAAATCTGCTTTTTTTGACCCCCTCTTCTCCCGTTGTCACGCTGTATCACACTTTCTGTGACCCCCCCTATAAATATTGCGTCACAGAAGCTAAATACCCCTCTCCCCTATAAATGTAAAATATTTTGTGGTTAATTATAAACAAATTTTGATATTTAAAATTTTTTTTTATTTAATGATACAATTTAAATAAATTAATAAATATTTTCATCAACAATCAATAAATAATTCTTCCACTTAATCGGCTTTCACTCCAAAGTCCAAGGATTCTTTAAATGCTCCGAAATATCAATAATTGATACAGTATTGCTGTATCTTCTTCGACTTTTTCGAAAGAACCATAAACTTCATCGTCATCTACCCATTCTGCATTTTCTGTACCAGCGCTTTCATCTCCTAATATGCATAGCAGCTCTCGAGCTCGACGCGCTGCAATACGACTTGGTTGTACACGGCGAACTACTTCATCTTTTCTTTTTCGTTTTGGATGTAAGTTTGTTAAATGTTGCAGTAAAGTTTTATTAGACGTGTGATATAGGCCACATTCTTTGCATGTCCTATTAGCCAGTTTATCATGAACTGATGGACAAAACCAATCATACGGAATTTGACAAAAATCTGTAGATGTAGGCTGAAGTTTTACAGCAAGACGAGCAAGTAGATCGACATATATACCATCATCAGAATTTACTTGCGATACAATTAATCCATTTTGAGTTTGCTGTAATTTAATTGGTAGAGGCAAAAATCCGTCTGGAAGCAAACTTCTTAAACTACTTCTAGTTTGACCACAGCATTCTTCATTTGTGCATTTTAAAATTTTTAGTAAGTATTGAGACTCACGAACATGTTTACTATACCAATCATCAATTAATAATTGAACGGTGTCGCCATCATCTTCTTTTGGTGCTATATACTCTGTGTCTACATCGTAGCTGTCAATTTTTAACGATTTCCAAACATCAGCCAAAGTTGTCTCTGCATATTCAAAGTTTTTTTCTTCCAAATTTTTGTCTACAGTTTTACCATAAGAATCTAAATGAGATCCATAATGTTCATGAGGTAAAATCAAACCAGCAAGCTCATGACTTAGTGGAGCCATTCTTCTTTCCACACGATTGTAAGCACTCCTACCCGGTGCGTTTGTGACAACAAATAAAGCGTCTAAATTTTAATCCTGAAAATGCTGGATGGCATAAAATATAACTTTTCCGTACCGAGGATTCTCGTCAGGACCTCCATCAGCAGAAATGATTACTACAGGTTTTGTAGAGCCAGTGTTTGTATAGGCAAGACTTTTGAATGAATTCAGTTCAAAGATTCTCTTCAAATCATCGGCATGTGTCTTGGCAGTCGAACTAGAATGCTTGCCACTCCGAATAGCTACAAATGTTGGTCCAGAATACGTTACTTTTCAAGGATTACCAAAACCATTCGGCCCAATAATAATACCAGCGTATACTGACGGTATTAATTTATGCCTAGCAGCTACTACCCAGTCATGGTCTGGAAGAGAAACTTTATACTGCATGTGCATCACTAAAGGTGCTTGTTTAGAAGCTGCTGTAAGTCCGATTGGAACTCGAGCTTTATCATCCTGAGATAGAAAGAATACTTCATTGGGTCCTAGGAAAGAAGCAAGACTTTCTAAATATCGAATTGAAGCTGTTGCAAACTCTGTGTCAATATGCTTTTTTTTTAGATCATTTTGAGCGCGAATTAATTTCACAGGAACTGTAGAAATATATCTTTTTCCTTCACGAGAAGCTGAGTTTCTTGGTAAAAGTCGTAAGTATGTAGCACTTCTACTCAATTGAAAACCCAAAATTTTTAATTGTTCATGCAACTGATCCAAATTTTTACAGCTTCGTATTGTTTCTGTCCTACGTCGTTCATCAGCAGAACTACCAAAGATGGCAATTTTCATAATAGTTTGAAGCACGTCTGGTTGATCTTCTTCTAAGCTCGGTCGACCAGGATTACTTCTTACTTTTAACTTTTCTGCGACATCCGGATGTTCAAGACAAATGTCCTCTAGCTTTCTTTTCTTCATTGCACGTGATTTCGATGATCTTTGTTGAGCTAATTGTTTACGTTTAAGAGATTTTTTTTCAGCTTCTATTTTGGCTCTTAATTTTTGTATTTCCTTATTAAGTCAAGGTATTGATAATCTAGAATCTCTTTGCAGTAGTAATAAATTTAAACGTAATTCCATAGCTGAAATTATTTTTTTGCTTTCATCTTGAGCGGGTGTAGCCATTTTTGAACTTCTTATTTGATCTTCATGACGAGGTGAAATTTCTTCAGTAGAAGCTATTTTTGGTTTCGGAAGATCTTCATTACTCGTAGACGCTGTAGGATAATCCTTGACTGAACTGACTGGCTAAAAAAACGGAAGAAATTAATTATAAGTGTATATAAAAACTGATTCTATAAAATAGAGACGTTATCTTGATTAGTGATTTATTAAAATCATGCATTACGTAAAAATTGTCAAGAATAGTAATATTAATGTAAACCAGAATACATTAAATATAAACCACGTATAGAGAGAACTTAACTTACCTTTTTAAGGCTTGTAAAGAAGATTAAATTCCTTGCATTATTTTGAGTTATCTTTTGATTTAAAGATTCAATATTATTTTGAATAGTTAGTTCAAATTGTTTGCTATCACTCTTATACTCTTGCTTGAGATCGTTCCAGATTTTGGTGACAGTTTCTTGAACAATCATTGGTTTTTTTTTCCGGATAACACTTTTTATAAGTGTTAAACAATTTTTGATAAAGCTCATCTCTTATCGATGTCATTTTTTTTCTAATGTATTTCAACTGTTAAATTTAGGAATTATTAATGTCGATTGAAAAGTTCACGTGATAACAAGAATAAGATTGAGAAATGTGAAAAGCGTCTATGTTATTTGACTGCTAAATAACGAATGAAAGAAATATATAAGAATAAATATGTGCCTATAGAAAAACAACAGTATTTTATTTTACGATCAACTCTGTAGTCTTGAAACAGTATTTTATTTTCATTTGTTACTGAATCAAGAGCGCCAAGTACGTGGAGACACTACTCTCTTAAGTGTGATAAATACAAAGAAACCGATTGTGACGGACCGCAGTGCTAGAGCCGAGTCGCAACGCTAGAGCCGAAGTCAAAAAATAAACATGAGTAAATATATCAAGTTATATGCTATTGTAATGAAAATATTCATTCATAAGAATATTGATGTATCTACTAACACGAAATAAATGACTTTTTATCATGAAAAAAAATTTTTAAAAATTAGTCGAGAGAAAAATTGCAGTGGAATTTTTTGATGAACTGCGAGCGTCACGTTGCCGTAGACCCCCCCGTCCCTCTTTGTCACATTGTGTCACACTAAGTAACACCCCCCCCCTTGGATGCGAACGTATTTTATGAACGCCCCCCTAGTAAATCAGGATGTCAACATGATGTCAGACTTTTGCTGCATGCTAACAAGAGAAACACTAGAAGAAAACAGAAAACGTAAAAGAAACCCAGTGAGTAGGTCATTTAAAGATAAAAAAATTAGATACAAATGAACGACAGTCTGAAATTCGAAAATATGGTTTCGCACCTTCTCCTTATAGGCTATTTTTTAAAGATTATGAAATTTTGTCAATCTTTCAATTCTAAGGTAATATTCCATCTAAAAAAATGCACCCAAAGTCATTAACAATCGTGTTTAATACATTTTTTTTCTTATATATAACTGTGATTGCAGTTTTTCGCAATTTTTTGACAATTTTTTGGTTTTTTGGACTTCACTCGAATTTTGAGGATGTACGGGCAAAGCTGACTTTAGATTCGGATTCAGTGCGTCAAAATACATAAAGGTGGGTAGGTTCGATCATCAGTACTGACAACTTTTTTTTTGTGTGCCGGTGTAATGTTAATTTTACTTTCTTCACATCTAAATGTATACTCCAAAACAAATTAATAGAGATACATTTTCTTAAAATATTCACTTTGCCATAATTTATTAAGTTATTAAAAACTTGCCCCGTATTGAATTATAAAAAATATAAGTTCTTTTAAAAGTATTTCATTGTGTTCATCATTTTTTTTTATGTCATCGCAACAGTTCGTAACTTCAAGACAGCTGTCAAATTAAAAATTCTATCTGAAATATTTGAAATGTTTGCTCTTATTTTCTGGCCTAATGAAAAGAAAACCAGCATAATTCATTCTACCTTGATAAACAAACGGTTAGAATTTAATCGTGCTATCGTTAGTTGGGGGCGAAAATTCCAATCCGCTGTTATCATCGCTGAAAATGGTAAATTTGAGGTTCAACTTTTTTTAATAATTATATAATTAATCAAATCAATTTCTTCTTTTAAAATTATAGAAAACATTGATTGGCTGGAAAGCCTAATTGTAAACACTAATGGGATCATCACTGGTTCAGAACAGAGTTGTTTGAAGAAGAATACCTGTTCTCGGCCTGCTAGCGAAAATATGTTATCCAATACTGATATTTGTGCTGGAGTAGATGTTGTTGCTGATGCTAATTGTGATGCACATTTTAACGTTGGAGCTAGAATTGAAGTTGATGATAATATTGGTGCTCGTGCTGGTGTTTTCCTCAATGTTAAGTTTAGTGTTGATGCTGGAGATGACGGTAGTTCCAATGTTGTTGCTGAAGATGTTTGTACTACTATTGGAGTTGATGTTAGTTCTGATGCTGGAGCAGATGTTAGTGCTGATATTGAAGTTGATGATGTTGATGCCAGTGCTATAGCAAATATTGTTGGTGGTGCCAATATTATTGCCGATAGCGAAACTAAAAATGATGCTTGTACTGGATCTAATGTTGGTACTGAAATTGGCGTTGAAAATGTTGGTGCTGGAGCAGATGTTGGTGCCAATATTGAAGTTGAATATAATGTTGGTGCTCTAGCAGATGTTAGTTCTAAAGCAGATGTTGTTGCTGATATTAGAGCTGAAGATAATATTGGAGCTGATACTATTGCTGGAGCTGGAGTAAGTGTTATGCCGATGTCGGAGCTGAAAATGATTTTGATGCCGACATTGAAGCTAAAGATGTTGTTGGTGCTGAAGCAGATGTTGGTGCCAATGCTGGGGTTGAAGATGATGCTGGTGCTAGTGTTAGAGATGATATTGGTGGTTTTGCTGGTACTCATGCTAGTTCTGGTATTACTGCAAATACTGATTCTGCTATCGGTGCTGGTGCTGGACTGTTGATGTTGTTGGTATTGATACTGGGGTTGTTGGCAATGTTACATCTATAAGTATGCCTACTCCTAATGTTAAATATGTTGTTGATAGAAGGAAGCAATGTATTAGTTAATTCTCTTGACTTACTAGATAATACTAATCAAAATTGAGTTTTATGTTCTTTGTTATGGTTAATAAACAAAATGGTTGTTACTTGATATGCAGGTCTTTTTGCTAAAAATCTTACAGATAGTCCTGCTTAGAAGTTTCTCATCATCGCACCGAAGTAATGTTGAAGATAGTAGTCAATTGTTCTGTTGATCGTCGCACCAATAATCTTGTTGAGAATATCTCCTGAAATTTGGCTGCTGATCTTGCAATTGGTCTAGTTTATGGTTTTACTGGATATCGTACTAATAATTTTGCTGACAGTCTTAGGGAGGATTTAGCAAATTATTCAGCACACGGAAGATGACAAGCCAGATAACGAGCACGATTTTCAGCCTGAATCTTGACCTTAAAAATAGTTTTTATTTCATTCCCCATACTAGTCTAAGTATTGTCGTTAAATTGCCTTGGATCTTAACCTTAAAAATATTCTTAATTTTATCTTTCCAACTGATCAGGGTAATGAACGAGATCCTAACCCTAAAAATTTACTTAATTTTACTCTTCATACTGGTCTGGGTATTTTTTTTCTTAATTGTCTCGGATCATAACCCTGAAAATATTCTTAGTTTTATCCTTCACACTGGTTTCGATATAGGTTTTCTTAATTATCCTGAATCCTAACGCTAAAAATATTTTTAATTTTATCTTGCATAGTTAACCATGTCCTAATCTGTTAATTGAAATTTTTTCAGCGAGCGTTAATTCATAATGTCAAGTAAATAGCTAAAAATCTACTGATCAATGCAAAAAGATCAAGAATATAACCTTCATTTTCAATAAAATTTTAATTCTTAAATGAGATGGGCGTGTAACTTCTTTTGACTTGGAATTGGATAAATAACTTTTCAGGACGTTCTTGTAGGATATTTTTTATCTATAATTCCAGGTACTTTGCTAGTAAGCATTTACAGGTTCATGAAAAAAAAAATCAAAAAATTAAACATTTTTTTTTAATAAAAATTCAATTTCAAACGAGATCGGCGTGTAACTTTT
Source organism: Cotesia chilonis (assembly GCA_018835575.1). Taxonomy (NCBI): domain Eukaryota; kingdom Metazoa; phylum Arthropoda; class Insecta; order Hymenoptera; family Braconidae; genus Cotesia; species Cotesia chilonis. Next base: position 789,217 of record RJVT01000042.1, read on the forward strand.
TAACTTCCCGCTAAGAAAATTGAAAATTTTTGAAAATCGGGAAGTTATTGGTTTTACCCCGTTTTTCGAAAATCAAGTTCTCATCAGATCTTGACGTTTTGAGCTCCTAGGAAGCTTCCCTGATTGTTGTCGCGATGATGTCCGTATGTCGCGCGCGCGCGTGTGTATGTGTGTGTTTGTGTGTGTGACCCTCTTATAACTTTTGAACGGCTTGACCGATTTTATCGCGGTTGACGTCATTCGAAAAGGCTTGACCATACTTAGATTTTGAATACTATTTGGACCGAGTCAAACTAGTAGATTTTAAAAAATCTCAAAAAACCTACAAGAAATGATTTTTTGGAATTACTTTAAAATGGCTTTACCGATCAATTCCAAAATTTAATCAGCTCTTAAGATCAAAAAACTACGGCGATCACTGCAAGCCCGGTCAAAATCAAATGATTCGTTCGTGAGTTATCGTTGTCGAAAGAAAACCGAAAAAAGTGTTTTTTCCGAATTCCTCCGAAATTCCTGACTCGATCGATTGAAATAAACCCACGGGCCGCAATACCTTGAGTCTGTTGTTGAAGCTCACGTCGTGTGCGGTTATAGAGTTTGGTGAATAAGAAATTTTAGTCAAGAACTTTGAGACTAAACCTACGGGCCGCAACACCTGGAGTCTGTTGTTAAATCTTAGATCATGTGCGGTTATAAAATTTAGTGAGTAAAAAATTAAAAATATCAATTTTAAGAATAACCCTACGGGCCGCAATACCTGGAGTCTCATGTTGACGCTCAGGTCGTGTGCGGTTATGGAGTCCAGAGAGTACGAAATCTTAGTCAAGAATTTTAGAAATAAACCTACGGGCCGTAATACCTGGCATTTGTTGTTAAAGCTCAGGCCGTGTGTGGTTGTAAAAATCAGTAAATAACAGATTTTATACCGAAATTTTTCAAGTTAGCCTACGGACTGCAACACCTGACACTCAGGTCGTGTATCGACCTGAAATTCTATCAAATAGAATATCCATTTACTATCCCAAAAAAAATTTTTTTTCTCTACCCTTAATAGCATGGTCCTTTTACTACACAGGTACTTCATACTCCGCGGATAATACATCGCACGACTCTAAAGATCATCTGTGTTGGTCAATTTGACATTATCATGCCTTATAATCATTTCGGCGAAAATTTTAAATGCCTTCAATGTTTTTTTTTAGGTCGTAATTCTCTAAATCCGCGTGCTTACAACCAACCTTAATTTTTTTGACATTTCGAATTAGACTATTTTATTAATCGATACGTGTGAACTTGCTTCTTTTTCACGTTGCAATCGTTTTTTTTCATGCCATTGGTACTAAAGTTTTGCTCTCTTTTTATCGCTAATTGTTTTGCCCCAACTTCGAGGCCCTGCTCATTATTGTTTATTATGGAATTATCATTATGGACCCTATAAATCTGCCCAGATAACCCCCTGGGTTTCTAACCACTTAGCTTCGAAAGGCCGAAAAATATCGTGACCCGTCTTTCGGAAGAACTCCTCGGAGTAATACCCGTATCTGGGGTCGTTGATTGGAATTACATCTCCTGGAGGGTGAACCTCCGGAACCTCGATTGGGATCAATTTCCAAGCCCTGGTGATGTCCGTCGAATACGCAGGGCGGTGGACCTTGACTCGTGGGTGATTTGGGCGAGTCTTCTGCGGCGGTTCCAACTACCCTTACTTGTGGTTCGACTAATATCTCGTCGTCCGTTATTCGCTCTACATGTTTCGCGTTCCGCACTACTTCTGCCGGCGGTTTGGTTGGAGTTTCGTCGCTGATTGTTGACAACGACAAGTAGAATAGCTGGGTCACTCGACGACGATTCTCTTGTACCGAGCGACCTGATCGGCATGACCGTTTTCCTCGAGGCATTTACGTACAGGAATTTGGTGCTGGCTGAACGCTGGCTAGCGCTCTTGCCGAAGAGATAGGGACGTGGGGATACGCTGATTAAGCGCTCGCGCAGCAGGAGGGTTAGGTTGGCGTATCGCTGGCTAGCGCTTTAGCCGGAAGGTTTTCTCATATGGGTTAGAACTGCTGTAAAGCGCTCCGCCACGTAATAAGTGTACTGGACTATATGTTTGGTATAGCTGGTTTATTAGAAAATAAGATCTGGAGAGGTTCAAGCCTGAGGATAGAGCTCTCTGCACTCGAGAGTCTCGACATCTACTAAATTGATCCGCTCCAGAATAATGTTTATAAATCTTATTGTCAGCTATGTTGGTAGCTCAGGTTACTTCTGAGAGAGTCGACGAGGCCCGGGTCCCATGCTGACACAAGATGTTTTGGTTATCCGCGGGCACGGCAACTCTCTGCTGACGCCTTATCACAAGCGATTTCCGTTACTCCGCTGTTAGTATAACCACCAGCGAAGCAACTGATATCGCTTGGTATGCGTTCTGAGAATCATCTTAAATTAAAGTAAACGCTTTTAAATGAAATAAAATAAATTTTGAAAAAAAAAAAAGGAATCGAGTTTAGGCGAAAATTCGTGGAACGTAACACTGGTATAGATAATTTGATCAGACGTCTGTAAAATCATGCAAAAACTTTTAACTTGTGCACTTTATTTTGAGCTCCTTTTTTAATCAACACTATACAATTAAGTAAGAATAATAAAGTCAATAAACACTGCTATTTTTTAGTGAATGAAGCAAACTATCACTGCTTATAATTGACACGTTAGATTCCATCGAATTATCATCACTGTTTTGCGATGGTGGCAATGTCACATTTCCGGATTCTGGAAATGGTGGTGATACGTTTCTTTGAAAATGACCGGAAATATTACCAATGGGCTTATAAGTTGCTACTACAATAATTTTTCCACTTCGACTTCGAGCCTTGCCAACTCCGAAATATTGGCTGGTGGACCATATTAATTGTGTAAAGTGACCTATGTATACAAAAAAAGTACATATTAGTTAAGGAAAATTAAATTTATCATTTTTTCAAAATATTGATGTGCAGTAATATAAAATTTTTTGATCGTAAAGTACGTTCTGATGTTTTACATCCTGAGTCGTGCACTTTATCAAGAGGGTTCAACTAGTTGGTAGTTTTTTACGCATTTTTTTGAGTTTTTTTTTTTTTTTTGACGAACAATGAAATGATAACGGTGAAAAGATTCACGCATTTAGACTTCTAGATGAAAATTCTAATTTTTTTTATCCACATATACTATTCAGTTGAAATCATGGAAGAAGTCACGAACCTTTTTTTTCGAAGCAAATGTCTACAGGGTGATATAACTTCCGCTCTAAGAAAGATTTTTATTTCGAATTTTTTTACATTATCTTGAAATAACAATGGATAAATGTTAAAAAATTCAAAGTTTTATCTTTTCATCTCTTATCCGTATACACAGTACTGTGATCTATAGCCCTCGTATTCACAGTTCAAAATTAGTGAGTAAGGCCCCGAGGTGGAGGAACTGGAGTAGTGGAAGTGGAGACAGCAGAGAAAAGAAGAAAAGAACAACAAAATTTAGAAAATGTATTGTGGCTGTACAGCTTGTCAAAATGAATACGGCAAATAACGTAAACCTAAGTAATTATTTATCATTCGCTCGACCGACTCGGAGCGAAGCACTAAATTTGAGTAATTGAATTGCATGCTAAGTCTGTATTGCCAGTTTTGTTTAATTGATTATAAATTTGGGATAACCGCTAATGCTGATCCGTAATTATAAATAATACCATTACTGAGAAAGAAAGAGGTTGGATTTTTCCGTGAGGAACTACAAGTATGTATGAAAAGTACGACAAGATTGTATGAAAAGTTGTGAAATTCCAGACACTACTAGCAGATTTTAGTGATTTTTCCGGCATACGAAATCAGCCAGGCCGTTCTGTTTACTGAAGGTCACCACCATTTCGTGCAGTCACAATCATTCGGTTTAGAATAAATTACAAAATTGTTAATCAATAATATTAGGAATAATTTTGGTTCATTAATTTAAGATCTTGATGCCATGTGTAAAATTGGATTCTTGGTAATTGAGTAATGGGTAATTTGGCTTATGCTAGCATGAAATAAATCTAGTAAATTGTCTGATTAAATTATTAAAGATGAAAATTTATATAAAATCTGTAAATAATTCAATAAATTTTTCGGGGTTAATTTGACCAATACATTGTCTAAGATAAAATAAAAGTGGAGTATGAATCAGGAAATCTTTGGTAAATTGCAATTATAATTGCAATCTTGGTAGAAAAAATTTTCTGGCCCCGGATTGACGAAGATTTCTATGCAATTTAATCTGTTTGAACTGTTTCTGCAATCAATTTGGCCTATAGCCCTCTTAAACATTCATAAAACGGCAAAAAACCGATAAAATAACAGAAAATTTCTGCTGAAAAAATGGAAAAAATCTTTTAAACGCAATTAAATAAATTTCTTGTATTTTTTATTTCTAAAATACAAGATTAAAATCCAAAAATGTACACAAATTGGATTTTTAACAGTTTTTCGAGGGTATTGTACTGCTTTATTCTCGAATGATCTACGACGAGGATACTTCGTCTTCCTCATTTTCCTGGATTTAGTAAAAATTTGCCATGGTGTTGGGATTTCAACTTCTTCGATGTGCAGACTTTATTTCATTGTATGATTACTTGTACTTGCAACCAGGGTACCTCCTCGGGGTGACGGTGGGCAACAGAATCATCTGGCAGAGTCCCTGAGTTAACGGCGTGTGTGCCATCATGGCAGGTACAAGTGATGAGTATTTTACGATGCAAGGATTCGGAAACTTAGTATCGGCGTCTGGTCAGGGTGAGAAATCAGACCCGCAGGCGTCGTCATCCAGCAACTGCACCTCGTCAGCAGTAGGAAACTTGGCTACTCTCTAGTATACTATTGGAAGAGAGTATACTATTACAAGAAGCAATTCCCATCTATGCAATAAGAGTCCTGATCTATTTTGTTACGTTTGTGGGGAGTTTGAGCCGGTAAAAAACCGCAGAACGTTTTCAGATAGATTAAAACGAAATTTTGAAGAATGCATTTGCATTCAACTTACAAATTTGGTTTCTGCCTGGATTCTACACTTTGTTTATGGTTGATGTAATATTATGTTGACACGATGCGAAAAAACCAAAAACAGAGAAATCTTGAAATTTATAATTCCCATGATCTGAACTTCACCAACTAGTTCGCATGACTGTTACTTCTATTTGACTAAAATTGCCGGTTTTACTTCGTCAAAAAGAAGTAAAATACAGTACGCCAATGTTTCATCAGCTGTTAAGCCACAGAAAACAGTTATTGTTGATAAAACCGAAGCTCTTGAAGAGATGGAAGTAAAAAAAGATAAAATGCCAATGGAGGAAAAAGAGGAAGAAAAAATTTCAGAAGATGAAAATCCCGAAGATGGAGATTTCATGCCAGATGAGAAAAAAAAAGATCCTGAAACATTTAGTCGAGAAGAACTAACTGATCTTATACGTGATTTGAATTTGCTTAAGGATGGAGCTGAATTACTGGCATCAAGACTAAAAAATCAAAATCTGTTGGAAACATATTAGCGCCAATTCCAATAGCCCACTTAACGAATCCTAAAGAGACCTGTGAAAATTTGGGAATTGTATTTGATAAGATAAAGTTTTCAGAAGACCAATGGCAAATTTGCGGGGATCTCAAAATCGTAACACATCTTTTAGGCCAACAATCAGGATTCACAAAATATCCTTGCTATCTATGTTTGTTGGATAGCAGAGACAGAAAGAATCACTATGTGAAAAAAGAATATCCTACGAGAGTGCAATTCAATGTTGGTACTCATAATGTAATATGAACACCATTAATTTAGTCTTCAAACTATCTGCTACCGCCACTTCACATCAAACTAGGTCTCATAAAACAATATGTCAAAGCTCTGGACAAGGATGGTGATTGTTCTTAGTACTTGAGAGAAAAGTTTCTAGCGATAAGTGACGTAAAATTAAAAGAGAGAATTTTTAATAGACCCTAAATTAGAACTATATTTCAGGATGCTAATTTTATAAAGGTAAAATGAATGATACGGAGAGAGCAAGTTAGGTAAGTTTCAAAAATGTGTTTTTTTATGAAATAATAAAAGTCAAAATAACAGAACAATAGTTTAGAAAGAGCAATCCACTCTTAGATTATTTGAAAATAAAAAAGTTCAATACTACCGGAAAACAGTTTAAAAGTTGGGAAAATCATTCTTCTAATTCTGTTTATACGTCATTTTCATAGATTTTACATTTTTTTTGCATTTTCAGATTTTAATCTTGTATTTTGTGAATGAAAGATACAAGAAATCGATTTAATTGTGTTTGAAAGATTTTTTTCCATTTTTTCAAATGCAATTTTCTGTTATTTTATCGACATTTTGCATTTTTATGAATGTTTGAAGGGACTATGGGTCAAATTTATTGCAGAATCAGATCAAACAGATTAATTTACAATGAAAATTTTTGTCAATCTGGGTCGACAAAATTTTTTGTACCAAAATAATCCCAATTTTTCTCGATTTTTGCTATTTATAAGGATATTTTACGATTTTTTTAAAATTAAAAAATTTGATGATTAAAGTACGATCAAAATTAGTATTTAACAGATTAAAATACATGAAAATTATGCTTGCCGTAGATCTCAAGATTTTTTTTTCTTGCCAAAACATCGAATTTTCGCTATTTTTTAGAGTTTCTTGTAATTTACTCAAAATTGAAGACTGGACGGTCTAAACTGACTCGAAATTCGTATTCAGCGGGTCAAAAAATATTCCCGTAGTTAGGTGCCGCCCGGTGCCTATAGAAAAATGTTTCTATATAATCATATATGATTGTATATAATCATATATGATTATATATGGAATCACATATATAATTATATTCAATTATATATAATCATATATAATTATATATGACCATATATGGAGCATTATACAGCCATGCAGGATTATATATAGTTCCATATACAATTATATATAAGTATATATAATTATATACAATCATACATGTTCATACATGAAATTGTATATGAGGTTATATATAATCATGTATAATTATATATGACTATATATGGAGCGATATACAACCAAGCAAAATTATATAGTTCTGTTTTGGTATAAATGCCGGTACTTTCCCTCAAACTTGGGTAGGTTTTCTTACTAATGAAATTATTTGGTGGCCTTGAAAAAGACCGTTGTGGTTAAGGCTACGTAGTAGTCTTGAGATGACTTGTAAGTCACACGCTCTTAAAAAAGAGATTTGAATTGTAAGCTCTGAAAAGAGCTGTTGAGATGACCAAATGCAAGTTAATCTTGTACACTTGACCTTGATGAAAAGAGCTCTGAAAAGAGCTCTTTAAAAGTAAGTCGAATATGAACTGATGAGACGATGTACTAAAAGTCAAGCCTTGCTCGCTTGACCTTGATAACAAAACTTCTTCTTATATGCAAGCCTTGCTCGCTTGCTGTAGACTAGTTAAATTCTTCTTGTTTTTTGATCCTCGTAACTCGATGGATGAAAGTGGACTGTGTTGGTAGCTCTCCTCGCTGCCTCTTTTAAACGGTCTGGTGATTTGAGAGGGGATTGAATTGTATGAATACATTGGCTCGCTAGCTCTGATGGACTGAGTGGGGGTATCGAAGGTAGCGGCTCAATTACAACTTGGAATAGTTTCCCACTATGACTGGCTCTCTCGTCATGGTCCGTGCGTTTGTTAGTACCTAATGAAGATCTTAACTATGATTGGCTCTCTAGTCATGATCAGTACGATTGTTAGTACCTAATGAAGATCTTGACCATGACTAGCTCTCTATTCATGGTCCGTGCGATTGTTAGTACCGAATAAGGATCTTGAGGGTTTTTTCAACAAGTTCCATATATAATTATATATAACCATACATGATTATATATGAAATTGTATATGAGGTCATATGTAATCATATATAATTATATATAGAGCAATATACATCCAAGCAAGATTATATAGTACCATATATAATTATATATAATCATAGATGATTATACATGGAATTGTATATGAGGTCATATATAATTATATATGACTATATCTGGAGCAATATACAACCATGCTGTATATTATAGATTAGCCATGCTATATAGTATAGATTATATATAGTCCCATATATAAGTATATATAATTATATATGCTTCTATATAATCAACATATACAAAAATTTTCTCTTTGAAAAAAAAATTTTTTTTAGTACTCACAAAAAGTGTAAAATGATGTTTATAATTACGTTTAAATAATTCTGAAATACAAAATTTGTTACATTTCCAATGAGATGTTTAGTCTGCTCTGCTACTACGTAATAGTAAAACCATTATTTATTTTATTATTTAAATAAGTGTTATATTATAATGAGATTCGGTATAATAAATCAATTTTGAATTATGGCTATCCAAATATATCATAAAATCAATTTTTATATTACATTTATAATAAACTCAAATGATACATTATGGAGATCATAGAATCATTGTCATCTAAGAAAGCAGCCTAGCAGACAGAAACTTCAAGACGCACGGAAATCATCAAATCTAAGCAGCATTGAGCATGGTCAATGGTTGGATGGGTGACCGCTGGTGTTATAGCCGTAAAATTATATCTAGATATTTTTTTTTGCATTTTAATTGGTTACAGAGAATTGCGTAGAACCATATTAAATACTCTATCCATAAAATTAACCCAATAATTAATTGAATGTAATAAATATCTAATTAAATATTGTTATGTATAATTATAGATAGTTATATATAATTATAAATAATTATATATCATTAGATATGATTATATTTGGCCATTTTTCATTTATAATCATATATAACCAATTTATATCTAAATATATACAATTATATAAAAATATTTTTTCTCGGGTGTACAGACAATTTTTTTTTTTGTATGCCGGTGTTCTTCTTGAAAATTTTCTTTGTTAAAATTAATTTAAAATTCACTCAGAAACCGTTGCATAATCACCCAAGTTGAGGTTGCAATTAGGAACAAGTTAGAAACCGCGATATAGATGTTCATTAAAGGTGCATCATCGGGATTAGTTTTCTGATAGAAAACCGTTGCATAGACGCCTGGGTCGGAAAATAAACGAGAATAAGTAAGAAACCGTCGTATAGACGCCCAATAAGGGGGTACTACTATCTGGAACAGTTCGTTTGATAAGAAACCATTGCTTAAACGCCCGGGTTTGGGGCGTAGTCGGGAATAAGGTTAGTTCTAAGTATTAATTATTGTATAAAGGGATATTACAATTGTAAAGAAGTTGGTCGAATAAACAATTTTAAAAAACGAAGTTCTCTAATAATTTTTGTTATCATCCTAGAAATTTATCACGACCTCGAAGACCTACTCCATGCTCGGGTCCAGTTCTGATCCGAGTGTAAAATTCCAGTCGCGCCTTGAATAAGTTTATATGGTTGACTAACGAGCAAACAACATCCTGTTTCCCATTGTTCGTTAAGAGCAATTTTCTTAAAAATTCTTGAGAAACCGGCTGTCAATTTGATTAACTCTTCTAAGACTCTGATAGAAAGACAAATTAAAACGTTGTAATCATTATCATTTGAATGTTGAAAACAACGAACTTTGAATTTTGTTAATATTTCTAGATTTTTTTAATAGTCCGCGAATAATGATTAAACCCGATCAAGAGGGCCGAGAATTTAGATATTTTTAAAACAGAGAGACAGAAGATAGGCGTAGTCAAGTTTGCTGATTGACCGTGATAAATAAATTGTTTTTTGTTTTCGCAATCAAGTGAAGACAGCAGCTTGAAAATAAGTATAAATTGGATTGCCAATCCAACATAAAAATATGTCAAAAACAAACAGGTTAGTTTGCACATGTTATTTGCTTATAAACAAATACAAGTCTGTACTGCTCAGATGAATAAAGAAGGGAATTTGAAGCACAGTGGTGTGACTAAAATGTTTAATGAAATTAATTTAAAGTAAAGAGGAAATAAACTGGCAATTTTGCTGACGGTCTCGCTGAAGATCGCGTAAAGGAATTGCTCCCAGACTCGCTGGTCATTTTGCTGGCGATCGCGTTGATAGTTTCGCTAGAGATCAGGCTAGCGGTCATTCTGGAGGTCTCGCTGGAGGTCTCACTGATGGTCTCGCAGGAGATCTTGCCAGTCGTTCCGCTGGTGGTTGTGCTGATGGTATTGGTGCCAGTCTCACTGGTGATTTTACTGGTGATCGCGCCGATGGTCTCGCTAGAGATCACGCTGACGATTTTTCTAGAGATCTTGCTGAAGGTTTCGCTGACGGTATCGCTGGAGATCGTGCTGATGGTATCACTGCCGGTCTCACTATTGATTTCGCTAACGATCGAGCTGATGGTTTTACTCCTACAACTGGAAATCGCGTTAAAGGTATCGCAGGTCATTATGCTTATAGTATTGCTGGAGTTCTCGTTGTTCGGCTTGCTGGAGATCACGCTGGTGATATTGTTGCTGGTCTCACTAGAGATTAGGCTGACGTTTTTGCTGTGTCATCTGGACGGCCTCTAAACGGCCATCGAAATGGCCTCTAGCAGTATCATCAGCTCAATCTCCAACAAAACGACCAGCAATATCTCCAGAAAGACCGTCAGTAAGACCTCCAGCGAGATCGTTAGCGTGATCTTCAGCGAGACCATCGGCACAATCGCCAGTAAAATCACCAGTGAGACCGGCAGCAATACCATTAGCACGAACTCCAGCAAATCAATCAACGATCTCCAGCGAGACCGTCAGCGTGATCTCCAGTGAGACCTCCATAAAGACCGTCAGTGTAATCTCCAGTGAGACCGTCAGCGTGATCTTCCGTGAGACCTCCCGAAAACCGTCAACGTGATCTCCAGCGAGAACTCCAGAAAGACCGTCGGTGTGATCTCCAGCCATATCGTAAGCGTGATCTCCAGTGGAATCATCAGTGCAATCGCCAGCAAAATCACCAATGAGACCGGCAGCAATACCGTTAGCACGATCTTCAGCGAAACGATCAACAAGATCTCCAGCGAGACCGCCAGCGTGATCTCCAGTAAATTGATCAGTGAGACCGGGAGCAATTTCTGTATGCGATCTCCAGCGAGACCGTCAGCGAAATTGCCAGTTTATCCACTGCTCACATTAAATTAATTTCATTAAACATTTTAGTCACATCACTGTGCTTCAAATTCCCTTCTTGATTTATTTGTGAGCAATGCAGACTCCTATTTGTTTACAAGCAGCATTCATGCGCCAACTAACTTATTTCTTTTTGACATATTTTCATGTTGGATTGACAATCCAATTTTCATTTCTTTTACGGTGCTGTCTCCAATTGATTGCAAAAAACAAAAAACAATTTATTTATCACGATCAATCAGATTTTTGGCTACGCCTATCTTCTGTCTCTCTCTTTTAAAAAAACTAAATTCTCGGCCCCACTGATCAGACATCGTCATGCGTGAGCCTTCAGATTTGATTAGACATGTAGAATAACTGGGTTTGATCAAACATGATCAGTTCTGTTCATATCTGATCAGGTCTATTCATATCTAGGAAAGTATTTTTGCAAACAAAAAAAATCTGAAAATCAGATGACATTGCAGGCCATCCCCGGTACTTTCCGCAATGTACAAGCTCGAAATTTCAAATCACAAAGCTTTTATCTATTCCTATATCTATAGCTAAAAACAGAGGTATGACTGCGGTATTTCTATAGAAAATCAAATTATTTTTATGTGGTTTGCGGCATTTATTGCTGCTTCATTGACATAATGACATTACTGATTAGTAATTAGTGATTATTATAAAATCAACCCGAGGAAAAATTTAAAAGTTAAGTGACAAAACAAATAAAATAATTACTACTAGCTACAAATTCTTTTAAGCAAAAAAAGTCGCGACACAACTACGAAGTTAAATTTCCATTTCGGAGCGCGCAAAAGCGCGTCCGTACCCATCGACAGTCCAGCCTCGAATCCTCTTCTTCAAAGAAAAGTACCTTCTTCTTCCTCCGTTGAAGTTGGCGGCTCTAGTCGTAGTTTCTATTGAAATTGATCCCAGTCGATAGTAGACCCAAGTCCGTATAACAGTCGTCGGACCTACACGACAGATTTTAGTCACCTCTGCTCCTGCATTACTGACTAACCAGCTGTCATCGATGGTGATCATCATATTGGAAAAATGCAACAATGCAGCGTCAATGCAACAATCAGCTGCAACAATGCAGCTGATACTCGTTCTCCCTTCGTCACTTGTTCAGCGTTTTGTATTGATACAAAAATAATTAATTACAAATTAATCAAATTTTTCATTCATTCACACATAACATTTACAACGTTCGATTTGAGCGTGAAAGGTGATAATACCCTAAGTATTAGGCGTCGAATAAAAAGCTATCACATTACATATTTAGAAAATACGTTTTTTTTTTTTCGTTAACGATATCAATAAACAAATAAATTTTGTTTTTTTAAATTGCATTCGACGTTGTTTTCTTAGGTTGAGAGCTGATTAGGTTACGGAATTGATTAAATCAGCGGCTCGAAAGTTATTTTGAGAATCTGAAAAACGGTAGACCTGCAGGATATCCTTAGAACTTTCCGCTTTATTTGAGCTTTAAATGCCCGAAATTCTTCCTCTTGGTTGAAATTTGTTTGGTTATGGAGCATTTTGTGCGAAATGGGAAAATGAGTAAAATTAAAAATTTTCTCCAGTTAATTTTAAGAAAATTTTTTTTAATTGATGAAAAGAATCGATTTTTCTCTTCTAGTAACTTTTCAGTCGTACTAACTAGTATTCGGGCTAAATTTTGTTTAAGTCGGCAACACGTTTTTTTAATCATCTCATCAATTTCAGCTAGTGATTCATTTTTTTTAAGAAGAAGAATTCAAGAAAAAAATTACGTTTGATTCAAACGAAAAGATACGTTAGTTTTTGTATATTTCGTATTTAAACATGAGCTTATCACATGTTCCACCAGTCACGCAGACAAATAGAAAAGTTTTTTTTTCTAACCTCAAATTTTAGCTTGTTTGATTTTTTTTCTTTGTAGAAGTAACAATAAACATGTTGAAAATGATTTAAACTTCTTATAACTGTCAAAAAAAAAAAAAGAGTGTGTCAGCTCTGACACACGACTGGAGTTTACTCTTTACGAACGACTATATCGTATGTATAGATTAATAAATATGATGGTAAATAAAATTAACTATTATATTACTCGAAGTTTACATGATACATTTTTTTACATTAGTTATACAATTGATTCGTCAAAATAGTTAACTCTATTAACTTGTTAATATTTTTAAATCACAAATTAATATCGATAAACATAAATAAAATAGTGATGTGTAAGCTGCAATAAACTCAAGAAATATGTTTAAGGAACAATTTTTATTTGAAAAATCATTATTTGTATCGTAGATTGGAATTCCATAAATAAATTTTTAATTGCCTTATGAACAACGCATTTGTTTATAACAATTTTTTAAACAATAAAAGATAACAATTTTAAAAAATTATTTTACGCCGTTTCGGACAACATAAAAACGGATCATTAATAATATTTTGAAAAAAATGGTGTGTACTTATGTACACGCGTCAGAAGTCATACATCTTTGGTATATAATAAGTGTAACGGGTTGATTCTGTCCCTTGGTCACCCCTTTAATTAAGTTTCAAATTTAAGGGCGCCACTGGAATTTTTATCACGGTTTCCAGAACCGGTCCAAGCAAGAGAGATATCACAGGGTCGAGAGAAATTATAAAAGATTTACATAAATAAGAACAATTTAAATTAACATTAATCATAAATTTATTTCGACAATTTTACAACAATTTAATCTTATTCTAATCATTACACACACTCTCATACATATAAAAGTTTTCCTTATTCCTAATGATACCCTCATATGGAGCGTCTATATCACAGTTTCTATCAAAGTTCCCTATTCCTAACGATACCCTCATATGGAGCGCCTATATCGCAGTTTCTATCATAGTTGCTTATTCCTGACAGTACCCTCATAAGGAGCGTCTGTACCGCAGTTTCTACCTAAGTCGCGCTGTCCACAGGACCCTCACGCTCTATGACTCTAGATATGACCCTGGGTGGTCGCCCGGACCCCTGCTCAAGGTTTATACCGTCCTTAGCCCTTTCACGGTCACCCAGACCCTTACTACGGGACTAAGGAACCTGAAGTCGACTAGGACAGAGAAGGATACCATGACACTAGTCGACAACCTGCTAATACTAACCTCTTCGACAGCCCGTGAACGAGGAGTATATACTGTAAATTTGTTTCCACACACACACACACACACACACACACACACACACACACACACACACACACACACACACACACACACACACACACACACACACACACACACACACACACACACACACACACACACACACACACACACACACACACACACACCTACACACACATACACACACATACACACACCTACACACACAGATATAGTGACACTCTCGCGGGGGTAGTCAGGGTAGCTTCCTGTGACCTTAGAACGTTGAGATCTGATAAGAATTTGTTTTTTGCAAAACGGGGTAAAACCAATAACTACCCGATTTTTTTAAATCTTCGATGTTCTTAGCAGAAAGTTAAACATAAGTTAATTATGATTAATTTTTGTTTTGGCTCTATCTCACGTTAGAATAACATAGCGCGATCAATTCAAATAGAAAAAAGGAAGTAACGCAATTTCTAAGTAAAAAATTTGTAGCATTTAAAATAGGAAAAAAACAATATATACATTTTATAAATTTAGTTGATTTCAAGATTTAATCATCTTAGCAGGAAGTTGAAAAAAAATTATTTTGTAACAACTGGTCCCTACGATTGCAGCTTTATATTTCTCTTCTAGACAAAGATGAATTTTGGAAAAAACGCTCTGTTACGTAATAGATTCTTTAATCATCTAATTCATAGGAGATCGTTTTTTTCGAAATTCTCATTTGTTAAAAAAAAAAAAAAAAAAAAAACTATAATAGCTTTATAATCATGAGTGCAACAAGGATAGTACTGTTTCTTGCAATGAAAGTGACTCTAGAAAAAAGAAGGATCGGCTGTTAAGTTTAATAATTTTTTAATCTTATGAAAAACGATCCAAAAAGAGATTTCGAAGTTATGTAAAAAAAAACACTTTTTTCGAAATTTTTCGTTCTTGATAACTCTTGAACGAATCAGCGGATTTTGACGAGACTGGTGGCAATCGACGTGGTTTTTCAAGCTTAGGAGCGGATTAGTTTTTGGAATTGATCGGTCAAGCCATTCAGAAGTTATTCCAAAAAAAATTTTTTTTGAAAATTTTGTTTTTGAGATTTCTCAAAATATAGCAAACCGAATCAATTCAACTTTTTACGAAATTTAATGGCAATTATATTCTTCAGATCGCCATCTATTTTGATCTGATCGATCAAGCCGTCGAAAAGTTATAAGAGGTTTACATACATAAACACACACACACACACTCACACACATGCCTA
Source organism: Cotesia chilonis (assembly GCA_018835575.1). NCBI lineage: Eukaryota > Metazoa > Arthropoda > Insecta > Hymenoptera > Braconidae > Cotesia > Cotesia chilonis. The sequence continues at coordinate 804,746 of RJVT01000042.1, forward strand.
TAGCCTCATCGACAACATCGCGGGAATAGTCAGGGAAGCTTCTTAAGACCTCAAAACGTCGAGATCTGATAAAAACTCGATTTTTTACAAAACGGGGTGAAAACAATAACTCCCCGATTTTTGAAAATCTTTGATTTTCTTAGTGGGAAGTTAAAAAAACACACACACACTCACATACATACATACATACATACATACATACATACATACATACATACATACATACATACATACATACATACATACATTCATACATAGTGACAACCTCGAGGGGATAGTCAGGAAACTTCCTGTGACCTTCAAACGTCAAGATCTGATGAAAACTCGATTTTTGCAAAACAGGGTGAAAACAATAACTTCCCGATTTTTGAAAATCTTCGATGTTCTTAGCGGGAAGTTAATAATCTTGATAATAACATATTCATAATTGCATGATTTTCGATAGTACGTAAGTGGATATAGAAATGTATTATAGTTATAATAATACATTGTTTTAATTTACATTATAGCTTATAAACTAAAAAGAATAATAGATGCAGAGCTTAAAACTCAAGTCAATGGTAATTTTGGACGACATACAAAAAAAAGTTCTAGTCGGTTTAGTTGGATCTGCCGCTATACTTTACGTGGACATCATTGTTGACGCAGCTGATTCGGACGAACATTACACAACAATCAAAAGATCGTTTGATTACCTTTCAAATGGAAATCTCCAGCTACAATCAGACAAATGTGAGTTTTTAAGTACAGAAATAGCTTATCTCGGTCATATAATTAGTACAGAAGGATTAAAACCAGATCCCGAGGAAACTGAAGCCGTATATAATTTTCCTGTACTACAACACCTCACAAATATTAGACAATTTCCTGGTCTTGCCGTACATTTCAAACGTTTCTTTGAAAATTTCTCAGGTTAGAGGTAAACCTTTATCTGATCTTCTTAAGAAGGACAAAGCTTTTGAATGAACTGACGATCAATAATAGAGACTTGACGATCTTAAAAACGCGTTATGTACATCCCCCATATTGCAATATCCAGATTTTAATGAACCCTTTATATTAACCACTGACGCTTTCGATTACGCTTTAGAAGCTGTACTTAGACAGAGTAAAATCAGAGAAGACTGACTAATAGCTTATCTATCAATATCGTTTTACTGTGTTGACAGAAATTATACTACTACTGAAAAAGAATGTCTTGCCGTATAACCGGAATTTTGCACTTTAGACCATACCTATACGGTCAATATTTTACCGTAGTTTGGAATCATGAACCATTAAAATGGATTGAATTTATCAGGCCTCCAGTTCAATGTTTAATTAGATAGAGAACCAGACTCAGAGAATACGAATACACCTTTTGTTATAAGCCCGAAAGACTAAGCTGTAACGCTGATGCTCTATCTTGAAATCTTCTTTGTTCTTAACCTGTGGTATGTCCAATATTGTTACCTGCAGCCTCACAAGCTATTCAAGACAGGCCAGCGCTGCCTCAACAACATTTCATAAGACAAGAAAACCTAAATCAATATCCCCTTCTTCTTCCATAACTGCTGCTGTAAAGCTAAGACATGTTAATCAATCCGAGAAAACTAACCCTCAACCAAGTACATCTAACTAAACTCCCGTTTCATTATAACGGAGTGATCGTTACTCGTTAAAGGCTCTTTTATCCGTACTAAGTTAGTTATCGACAGATCACAGTGCGCTGTGATCTTAAGCCCTCGTAACCATAGCTGGAAGTTATTTAACGAGACTCCAAGGTGGAGAAGCTGGCGTAGTGGTAGTGGGGAGAGCAGAGGAAGCAAGAAAGGAAGAACGAAATTTGGTAAGACTCATTGTGACTGAGTGGCTCAACTGGAAGACACACAAATTTGTCTAAAACATCTTGGAAGTCATTATATTTATTCCGCTAGACCAACGTGGAACGAAGTAATAATACTTCATTAATTTATTGCTAGCTAGGCTAAATGTCAGCTTGCATAAACTAATTTTAATTTGTGATAGTTTCTAATGTTAATTTGCGGTTACAGGCCATATAAATATCCAGGGAGGGAGTAATGGTGACTAGAATTTTGCAGCCAGATTGAGAATACTTCACTGAAGGGAAATGCACACCAGTACCCAAAGACGAGGAGTTGCAGCTCACCACGGGAGTGCAGATATAATTATAAAAACTCCAGGTACAAAGAACGAGTCTTAATTATTCTTCGGGACTGCGGCATCAGCCAGGCCTCCTGTCGACTGAAGGTTACCGTTATTTCATGCTCGGTCACAATCGTTAGTTTTTTAAGAATTAAATTTAGAATAACTTATAAAACAATGAATTAATAACAGCAGGACCGATTTCAGGCTATTAATTAATTTGTTCAAGAAATTTAACTAGTCCATGTCAGGTTGTTAATTTTGCACACAGGCCTGTCTGAGTTAATTCTACCGGAAGCGTATTTTGGTTTATTATTCTTAGATTTCCACGTCATGTGTAGAGTTTATTCATTGGTAATCGTGTAATTAATAATTTATCTTAAGCCAGTAAAAATGAAATTGAGTAAATCGTCAAACTGAATTATTCAATACAAAACAAATTTAACATCAAAATTTAATCCAACAGCATTTTTAGTAATTTGTCACAATAATAATAAAACTAGAGTCAGAAAATAATGATTAGAATTATTACCTCAATAATTAGCTTACGATTACAAATTCAGACACTTGTCAAATTTTGTCAAAAAAATAACTAACATAAAAACTCATGACATTGAGAGAGTCAGGAATCTGGTCACGCGCTAAAATTTAGTATGAAACCTTCTCAAACCTTAACATGGTCAAAATGAAAATATTTCGGCTAACACTGAAATGTCTTTTGTCAAAATTTTACGTTTACGAAGAAAATAAAATTGAGGTAAAGTTACCTTTTATAAATGGATTAAATAAAATAATTTGGATTGAATAATAACGATTTAGGCAATAGTAAGATTACTCAATTATTGGATATTAATTAATTAACTTGGATTAAATCAAATGAATTAAAAATGATTTGTGAATTCTCGGACGTAACAAATAGGATTAATTCAAGATACGAAGACCTTTTGTATTAAATTATTATTGTTGTAATATTAAGAATACGGCAGTAATTCAGTAAATAGGAAAATGATAATTAGAAAATAAGTAGTAAGAATAAATAATAAATAAAGAATTACTAATTATGAAATAAGAAGGGAAATTATTTTAATAATTAAAAATCATATATTGTATTATTGTTAATGAAAAATGGTCTGGTTGTGTGTGTGTAAAAAGTCTGCCTTGGTTTCATGGTATACTCCTTTGTCTTCGGGGTAGACCTCTTAGAGTAACGTGAGGATCCGTGGAACAGCGTGTGCTGCGTGGACAGCGTGTGCAGTAACTTGAGGGTCCAGCGCAGTGACGTGAGGATTCGGGGGACTGCGTGAACTAAGTTAGAGTAGCGTAAGGGTCCAGTAGACAGCGCGAAGTCGATAGAGTGGTGTGAGGGTCCAGTGGACAGCGCGAAATATAACCGTATGAGAGTCGTGCGTGAGTGAGATTATGTTCTATAAAATTCCATTAATTGTTATATTGGCCAGTATTTCAATTGTAAAAGGATTGGATGAAAAACTAATTTTGTAAAACGAATTTCTGCGCTTAAATTTTGGTTCCTTTCAGCGATGTTTCACGACCCTGACCTATTAATCAATGTTTTGGTCCAGTTCTGGATACTGAGTCCAAAAATCCAGTGGCGCCCTTAATAAATAAAAGAGGCTACCAACGAAAAAACGACATCCCGTTTCATCATCAAGTAACAAAACAAAACGAACCTCCGTAAAACCTCGTGAACCTTCAAGCTATCCTAGTAACAAAACAATCGATCCTCATAGACTTACTAAAGAACCAGATCCTTCTTTACTATAACCACAAGGTAGAAAAAGTGCTTTTGCACATGTCATTACAACATGAATTCTTCTATCAGATTCTAAACCTGAACCGACCCTTTCCGCTTCCAAAAACCGTACTGATGCCTTAAAATTCGCATTTGGCGTCAATGATGATGCTCCAGATAAATCATCAGAACAATCTACTCCTGATAACAATATCCCTCTTTCTAATAATCCTCCTCAGAACAATGTAGAAGTTTCCTCAGATTAACAATGTGAGCATGATCTTTATTAATGGGATCATGCACCAGAAGATAACAATACAAATCCTTCTCCACAAAATAGAAATCGTAAACGATCTTCTCCTGTTACTTTCCAGCATCCCGTTGGTAGTTCCACTCCTCTCCAGGACAATATCTCCAACTCCAACAATAGTCAGCCACAACACAATGATCGTGTCTTTCTTTGACCCACTACCACACATACCTGAAGAACAAACTACTGAGTCTGACATTGTAAACGAACAGGTGGAAATAAAAAGACATTCCGATCCGCTCACCCATAATATAACAAACGAACTATTTTATCCTAATATATATGCAAACAAAACCTCTTAAAGTGACACACTACAAATAAATATTTTACGTACCATTCTGGCAATTATTTATATTTTATTTCTGCTGATTGCGAATTCACTACCCCTATTTCTCGATTACTAATTGACACTGATGGAATCGACCCCCAAGATCTCAAGCTCAAGAAACCAAAACTCAATCAAGTAGTAGTAACAACTAGAGATGAACACAAAATTCTTAGTTATTATAAATAAATATTTTGATTCATTTTCAACTTCTGAACTTACAGAAATACTAAAAGTAGTAAGTGATGCGATTGATCGTTATCAATTGAAAACGTTGAGAATATGTAAATTTGGAGATATGCTAGAAAATTTTAACTCCGAAATATTTTCAGAATTTCTTTTTGAAATACTTGGCGAATGTCATTGTTTTCTTACCCTGTGTATTATGTATAAAGAGGTAATATAGATATACCTGCAGAAGAATTTCGAGCTGATATACTCGTGGAGTACCACAAAATCCTTACTGGTGGTCACAAAGGTATTACAAAAACTTATAGGCGAATACAGGAACGTTTTTATTGGTCAAAACTTAAAGATCATAAAGGACACCCCTGCCGAGTCTTTTGACAAAATTTAAATAGATACAGTAGGCCCTTTACCTATCACTTCTAGCGTCAATCAACATATCTTAACCATTCAAGATAACTTTACAAAATTTTGTGTAGTTGTTCCCATTCCAAATTCAAGATCTGAAACCATAGCTAATGCATTCTCAGAATTTTATATTAAATTATGGATCCCCTTGAGTTATTCTTGCTGACCAAGGTCGTTCATTTGTAGGCAATGTCTTTCATCACCTAGCCAAAACCTTGAAGATTAAACATGTAACTACATCTAGCTATCATCCACCAGGAAGTGCTTCACTTAAAATATCACATATTATTTTGGCTGAATTTATTAAACATTATGTAGATAAATGTAAAGATTGGGACAAACATGTACCTTTTGCTATGTTTTCCTATAATATTTCCGTGCATGAATCCACTAATTTTACTCCTTTCGATTTAATATATAGTTGTAACCAACTTTTGAGCCCGGTACAATTGGTTGTTGTATCGAGGTGACGCTGGTCCGAGAAAAGCCCATCTAAATATAGAGTTAATGGCGATTAATTCATCAAATTGGCCCTTGACGACTGGCAAAGGTTCTAGGATACAATTAAATGTGTCAGCTCCGATGAGGACATCGATGCCTCCAGGTGTTAAAAAATCTGGATCTGCTGTCTCTAAGGTACTTAAATGAGATCAATGTTGATCGAGGACAGCAAATGATGGAATTTGAGTTGTAATTTCAGTTAGGATGAATACTCGAATATGGACTTGTTTGCTAGAATTTCAGGACTGGAGAGTCAGGCTTGTTTGACCACGTTGTACTAGACCTGTGATTTCCAACACCCATTATGGGGATTTCTGCGGCCTGTGAGCTAAGCCTTGCAGTTTTGACCACCTTTGTTGACACTAAGGTTAATTCAGATCCAGGGTCAATAAGAAGGCGAATTAACGTTGTTGTCTTGTCCGGAGATATTACAATTACTTTGCAAGTGGCAAGAAGAACTTGCTGATGACCTTGGGTCAGTAGCTGACAGAGCTATAGACATTTGTCTCAGCCGGTATCTGTTTTTAGTAGATTTCATAGAAATCTAACTATTGCATTGGTTCTCATGACGGAACTTTTGAAAAACTTTGCTATATTCCGACTTAACTCGACGAGCTGAGTCAGAAAATACATATGGTTCAAAAGTTTATATATGTATGTATATATATATACGATATAACGCAGCTTGTCACGACGATAGCGTCACCAATTTACAACGGATCTTTACCAAACTCAATATACTTATTCTACGGATAGATACCGAAGTTAAGTTCGAAGATGAGCTTAATCGGTCAAGTAATTTAGAAATGCCAAGATTTCAAAATTTTCAAAATCATAAAAATTCATATTTCTTCACTTTCTAACTCGAATAACTTCTGAATGGAATAACTTATTGAATCTCTGTAAACTGCATTTAAAAGTGCTTTAAATAAGCTTTAATTTGAGTACCAAATCATATGTGTCGTCATAAAATTAAGTCCTATTCCGCTATGCCAAATATGAAATTTTTAGTAGATTTCATAGAAATCTAACTATTGCATTGGTTCTCATGACGGAACTTTTGAAAAATTTGGCTATATTCCGACTCAACTCGACGAGCTGAGTCAGAAAATACATATGGTTCAAAAGTTTATATATGTATGTATATATATATACGATATAACGCAGCTTGTCACGACGATAGCGTCACCAATTTACAACGGATCTTTACCAAACTCAACATACTTATTCTACAGATAGATACCGAAGATAAGCTTAATCGGTCAAGTAATTTAGAAATGCCAAGATTTCAAAATTTTCAAAATCATAAAAATTCATATTTCTTCACTTTCTAACTCGAATAACTTCTGGATGGAATAACTTATTGAATCTCTGTAAACTGCATTTAAAAGTGCTTTAAATAAGCTTTAATTTGAGTACCAAATCATATGTGTAGTCTTAAAATTAAGTCCTATTCCGCTATGCCAAATATGAAATTTTTAGTAGATTTCATAGAAATCTAATGTTATGTCCAAGATTAGACTTGTTGAAATATAATTTTGGTCCAAGTCTTGCGACCTATAGACCGGGATCGTGAGATTGTGTTTGGAATGTAATAATGTTTAGATGGGTGTTTTTACTTTTGTGTTGAATTTATTTTAACTATAGATTTACAAAATTCTAAATTGAAAGTCTGAATATAAAGGTAACTTAATTTGTTAAATGTTATAACTTACAATAAACCGATGATCCCTGTTGAATTGATACTTGATTGGATTCTGCGTGTGTTTTGTTAGATACGGGGTTCACTTGTCTCAAACTACCGAAGTCGTTATTTTTGTGTTGTTTCACGTTTTCCACGATATGCGGAGAAACAAAGTGTACGGGCACTTGAATGAAATCAGAAAAAAATGTATTGACTCGAATTGAAAGTGAACGGTTGTTCTCAGTTACACGTTTTCCTACTGTATGTAGAGAAAACTAAGTATGCGGATACTTGAATGTAACTATTAAAATTTAACACTTGACAAATGGTATTGATTGACCAAAGTTTAAAACAAGTAGCTGATAACTAACTGTTGAGGGAGTTGAACTAGGACTGAACTAATACTGGAGTTGTAAAAAAAAGTAACGAACTCTTAGTTATATAAGTGTTCCCTAATTAAGGCTCCACCTATTGGGCCTTGAGTTGGGGCACAGCATTTCCCAATCAGGGTCAGTTTTCAGGGTATCATCCTACTCCGTAATTATTTTGGGCAGGTAAAGGACTGCCCTGATGCTAGCTTGTCAGTGTGCACACCCACTCACAAACTAACATTTTTAAATAATCATAATCATATGGTTAGATAATTATTTAACTAAAACTAGTTATCTCTATGTTAATTATTATTAACAATCTTCAACGTTTTAGTACTTATAATAATGTTTATTTCTTAACAAATTTTTCTTATTGATTCTATTTCAATTATATTATTGGTTTTTATACTTGTTATTAATTATTAATTTTTACCTGTTATAATTAACAATTCTAAAAATGACATATTATAATAAATATTAATATGTCGAATGTATATTAGTTTATAAATTTATTAATCTGTTACTTTATTAATTTATTAATTTGTTATTTTATTTAGGTTGTTAGTTTATTAATTTGTTAGTTTGTTATCTTATTCACATTTGGTGTACACGTGGCAGTATTGCAGTCCTGTACATTTAACCATTGGATTTTCTTTTAACTATTGTTAACTAAATAGTAACGAATTTTACATTATAAAAGATTACAAAAAATATCTCAAACGATCATAAACCTTTGTTCCCAAACTAATTTACTTTTAATGGTTTATGGATCGTTTGGGTCCAAGGTTTTATGTTATCTAAGAACCTTTTTGGATTATAGTGATAAAAATATTTTTGAAAGTAAAATGCATTAGGCTATTTGTGTAGGCATTTTTAAGCAAATAACCTAAGTACTTTTGAAATAATATTACTAATATTTTATGGTTTTGTTTTTTTTTTTCTATTACTTTTGACCATTAAGAAAGATAAAGTTCTTATCGGTTTTACTTGGGATTTTATGGAAGTTTTCCCCTCGATATGAAAAATATATAAAAATTTGGCCAGACATAACACTAACTATTGCATTGGTTCTCATGACGGAACTTTTGAAAAATTTTGCTATATCCCGACTTAACTCGACGAGCTGAGTCAGAAAATAGATATGGTTCAAAAGTTTATATATGTATGTATATATATATATATATATATACGATATAACGCAGCTTGTCACGACGATAGCGTCACCAATTTACAACGGATCTTTACCAAACTCAATATACTTATTCTACGGATAGATACCGAAGTTAAGTTCGAAGATGAGCTTAATCGGTCAAGTAATTTAGAAATGCCAAGATTTCAAAATTTTCAAAATCATAAAAATTCATATTTCTTCACTTTCTAACTCGAATAACTTCTGGATGGAATAACTTATTGAATCTCTGTAAACTGCATTTAAAAGTGCTTTAAATAAGCTTTAATTTGAGTACCAAATCATATGTGTCGTCATAAAATTAAGTCCTATCCCGCTATGCCAAATATGAAATTTTTAGTAGATTTCATAGAAATCTAACTATTGCATTGGTTCTCATGACGGAACTTTTGAAAAATTTGGCTATATTCCGACTCAACGCGACGAGCTGAGTCAGAAAATACATATGGTTCAAAAGTTTATATATGTATGTGTATATATATATATATATCTTCTATCTTTCTATATATATATATATATATATATATATATATATATATATATATAATGAAAATGGTCTTCGTTTGAGGCTCAATCACGCCTAAACCACTGATCGTATCGACATGAAACTACCACCATTCGATGCGAAATTTTTCCTAGATGGTTTATGGCTATTAATTTTTAGAATTCTAACGTTCCTTCATTTTTTTATTGCTGTTTTACTTTTATGAACATTTATCCCGCTAATAAAAACAAAAGACAAGCGTTTTTCCTTGATTCTTTTGTTTTCATGGATTTCAACGGAGTTTACTAAACGGATAATGTTCTTTTACATTCAGCTAAGAATCTACTTACAAACTTTCACGCATCCACCCACCAACTCCCACGCACCCCTGCACACCCACTCTCATTTTTTGATAAAAATAAAATGCCGTATCTATGATCGAGTATCACTTGAGAACGGCTGGACCGATTGGGTTAATTTTTTTTTGTTGTCTTCAGAATTGTCAGGAGAATGTTTATAGGTAAGAAAATTTTAAAAAAGTCTGCTAAAACGTTAAAAATTTCGATGATAATCGAAGTATTCCAATTTCTATAGTTACTCATCACGAAATCTCGGGAACTATAGGACTTAGAAATGTGAAACTTGGTAGGAATATTACTTTCGTTATGTAGAGGTCAACTAAAAACGGATTTTAAGAAATTCATCCCCCAAAGGGGATTGCGGGGGCGTTAACAATGAACAATTCCCGTTTTTAAACTATAGCTCCTATAAATTCCAAATTTGGTAGGAATCTTCTGTAAGAGATGTAGAAATAGTCTATGAACGAATTTTACGGTAGCTCACCCCACAGGGGGTTGCGGGGGTGGTTTAACAATGAAAATTTTTATTTTTTAAGCCATAACTCCTACAGACTCCAAATTTAGCTAGAGTCATCTATATGTGATGCAGAAATAATCTAAGAGCAGATTTTACAACAACTCACCGCTGAAAAAGTTTCCGGTGGTGGGTGTTAAAATGTGAAATTTCTATTTCCAAACTGTAACTTCTACAGACTCCAAATGATTATTTTTTTACTGTTTAAATAGAAAAGGTTAAAGTTAATTGTTTTTTTTTTATTTAATTAATTTCATTTGTTTTTATATAACCTAATTAATCTTATGATAAAACGTCAGTTCATAAGCGGTTGAGAAGTGAAATAAAAATGTCCGACAGAGAAAGTATTGAAAGTTTATGTTTGTATGCTGACTATGTGTTTGGTTCTAAAAACTGGTCTCATGAGATAAAAGCTCAAACTTTAGGTAAGTAATGATTTGTAAAATATATTGATATATAATTAAATTGTAAATTACAAATTTTTATTAATAATTCGACATTAACTATCAAAAGAATCAAGAAAGTCTTATATTGGATGTTTCACAACAGTCCGAATCACTTTAAGTGACAGAAGATTCCATGAAGGGATTGGTTGCTTTGAAGAATACGATAATATAAGTGAATTTTCCTTTGCAGAGATTAGAGAGGTAAATGTGCATAAAAAATAAAATAAAGTGATGATAAAGTTCAAGAGTTAATTATAAATGTAATAAAAATTATTTGAATTTATCTAGAAATCGTTAATTGACGGAATTTACAACGCTTTATTATACTTTCAAGAAATACGAACTTACTTTGAGAGAAAAGAACAAGAACGAATGATGCGTTTGGTTAAACAGGCTAAACAACAGCAGGAGTGGAAATTAAAAAGTAATTTTCTATTTGTTAATTGAGATATTTATATAAAACATAATAAATAAATTTAATTTTAATACAACCCCATCAGATGAAAAAAACATCGCGACGGAATCAACTGAGATAGAAGACGAAGAAGTCATAGAAGGAAGAGTAGGTGAAGAAGTGGATAAGGAGAAGAACGGAGGAACAAGGGAAAAAAGGAGAAGATTGAAAAAATAAAGGAAGAAAAACGATTAAAAAAATAAAGAAGGAAGTTAGAAAATGTCCAGAAAATAATATTATTGATCTACATTGACGTACATTTAGCTCTAAATTTCGGTTCATTTTCAAGCTACCTTCTCTATTTTTAAAAAAATATTAATGTTTATTATTGTAATTGTAATAAGATTATTTAATATAAGTGCAGCAGTGATAGCTATGCAGCTGGCGTATGATTCAGTTGATCACCCAATCTATGCAGCTTTTAGAGTGGTTAGTACTTTGATGGGTGATCTTCTTAAGAATACGATTGGCCTGCATGAACATCATTGTTGTTAGGTATAAGTTAAAGGCTCATTGATCACTACAATGCAGAATTTTAGTGATTAATGAAAATTTGCCTATCACCGATTGTACTGGCGTGAGTTTTCTCTGTGGTTTCCTCATGTCACTGTGTTCCGCCGTGTAATGGGACACAGGGTAGATACGGTACAATAAAGCACATGTCGGTCCACAGCCGCAAAATATATATACATACAAATAATTAAATAAATTTTGTTTGTCATTGATAAATAATTAATACCGTAATTAATTTATAAAAAAAAAGTTTATAAATATATTAACACATAATATTTAATCTTCATCTTCATCTTCAATAATCATCTTATGGATTGCAAGAATTGGTAACTCTCAACTATGAATTCGTTTGAGAAAGTGATTTGATCGAAGAATATTCTAAATTTTGAGTCGGATAGAAATTGATCATTGATAGTTGGGAAGTGACAAACAAAATCCGCAGCATTTGAGATCGTCACAATCTATATTAATGATCAATTTTTTTTATATAAATTCAAAATGGATGTGATTAAATTGAGAAGAAAAAAATAATTTAAATGACGGTAGAACTTTGCTTAGACATTACTTGATTTTTGTTTATTCTTAAACAATGACGAAGTGGAGCATTTTCAACTGCAAACAGATAATTATATGAACGCATTCCCGTTAAAATAAAAACGTAGTAATTTCTTTCTCCATAAGTTTGAAAACCATATATTTCTTCTACATAACCACGAAAACTGAATCGATAAATGTAAATTTACGTAATGTGTCTATCGTTATCTATTTAATTATTTTTATACCTGTTATTTCTTCTATAAAAGTATCGTCATTTGGATGAATAATAATAAATGAGTCCCTGATTAAGTTTACGACGTTATCATGGTTATTCATCTTTCATAGGTTATATCAATCTGTCATTTAATAGATAGTCTTTTGTTTTATCATTTGTTTTCTTTGGTTATGTTAGTCTGTTATTTAATCGATCGTCTTTTTTTAAAAATAAAAATAACATAATATAATTTTAAGGTTAGTTGAATGAAGAAGAAGTTTATAATCAGTTCATAAAGAAGATACGTATATTCATTATATTTTTAGTTATAATATTTATTTATTTTTTAATAAGATATATATTAATTTATCATTTGTGATAATAAGTGTATTTATAAATCGAATATTAAATATTTATAAATTGTGTAAAAATAGTGAAATTATGGCGAAAAAAAGAAAAGCTCAAATTGGCCGATCGACACGTAGAACGAAGAGACAAAAAATAGTACGTTCACAACAATTTGTCGATAAAGCAATTGATGAAAATATTGTCATCGACAACGATATAAATAATGAAGAAATTAGAGAAAATAATGTCAATGACAACGACGATATTAATAATGAAGACAATAATGATATTGATAATAATAATAATAATAATAATAATAATAATAATAATAATAATAATAATAATAATAACTTTCACATTGGAAGTGGAAACGCACTGCACGTTACCGGAGTTGTAGAGTATAAACGGGGGGTCTTCCAAGGTGATTCCTTGAGCCCTCTGCTGTTTTGCGTTTCACTGCTGCCTATATCTGTTGCTCTCCGTAAAACTCGTGGGTACTCTGTGGGGCCTCCAGGTGATCGAAACTATTCGATTACCCATCTGCTTTACATGGATGATCTGAAGCTGTATAGTGCTGATAAAGATCATCTACAAGCGGCCCTCAACATCGTAGCAGAGTACACACGAGATGTCGGAATGTCTTTTGGGTTGGACAAGTGTGCGGTCGTACATCTGGCGAGGGGTAAGTGCTCTGATACTGGTGATGATGTCGAGTTAGTGGATGGGAGCGTCTTAAGACAATTAGACGCCGGAGAGTTGTATAGATATCTAGGAATGGAAGAGCACCGCATGCATGCGGTCTCTGAAGTCCGAGCAACTCTCCAGAGCGAGTATGTTAGGAGACTCCGGAAAATTTGGTCCTCCGAACTTTCCGGCAAAAATAAAGTCTCAGCTACTAATATGCTCGCTGTCCCAGTCTTACTATACTCTTTCGGTGTCCTGAAATGGGCCCGAAAGGATTTACGAGATCTCGACATCAAAACCCGTAAGATCATTAATATGAATCGGAGCATGCACCCCAATTCATCAGTCGCCAGATTATACCTCTCCCGGTCCATCGGTGGGAGAGGTTTGCAGAGTTTGGAGCGGCTTCACGACCGTTTGGTCCTGGGTTTAACACACGAAGTTGTCAATTTCACTGCAGACGAGGATGACTTTCTTATGCAAATTGTACATAAACATGAAAATGCGCATAAGGGGTCATTCTTGTATAAGGCAGCAATATATGCGGCAAGAACCCTTGGTCTTGGAGAAATAAACGCTCTTATGGAACTCCGAAAGGAGGAATTTAAGAGCGTCATCAGGAACGCCGAGGAAAAACTACTCCTTGGCGAACTGATGGACAAGTCCATGCACAGCGTGTTCTTTAAACACGTGCGTGATCATGGCTTGTCCACCCAGCTGACGTTTTCCTTCTTAAAGTCAGCTGGCCTGATGTCCGAGACTGAAGGGTTCATATTTGCCTGCCAAGATGGTGTCATTAACACTCTTGAGTACCGTAGCAAGGTGCTCCAGGTGCAGCTTCCGGACACTTCCTGTAGGAGGTGTAAACAACATCCGGAGACGCTTATGCACCTTTTGTCGGCATGTCCTGTGCTGGCGAGAGGTGCATATATCCAGCGTCACAATGCTGCCCTGAGAGTACTGTACTACTATCTTCGTCATTGCTACGGTATTGACGTGACACCAGTGCTGCCTTATCTGCCAGGAGATATTCCCCAGGTTGTTGAGAATGACAGTTGCAAAATTTATTGGAACATGCCATTTGCAACAACCGGCGGATAGATCACAACAAACCTGATATTGTGCTCTTCGACAAGGCCACTCGTGACATTTATGTCATTGAGTTCTCGGCCCCGGCTGAATACAACATCTCAGCCAAAGAAGAGCACAAAAGACAAATATATCAGGATCTCCTGTTTGAAATTGGCAAACTTTACCCAGGTTACCGTGTCAAGCTTGTCGTCCTGATTGTTGGCGTCCTAGGAGGGATGAAACAGTCTTTTGTATCCTCACTTGCCAAAGTTCCAGCTTGCTCATCAAAAGCTGAGTTCTTGGCAGTTAGGATGCAGAAGGCTGTTATACTTGGTTCTCTCCGTCTCTTAAGGGAAATGACTTTGGCCTGCTGTGATCACTAACCGCCTTGTTGTGCGGAGTGATCCAGCAGTAACGGATGGAGCTCAGGCTGGGCCCTCGGAGAATCGGACTCCGGGGATAACCCCCCTGAGCATTTAATAACAAAATAATAATAATAATAATAATAATAATAATAATAATAATAATAATGCAAGTAATATCAGAAACAACAATAACAATAATAGTAATGATTCTAGACCATACAATCAATCTTCATGGGGAAGGCAAAAAAAAAATAGTGCATTTAATTATGACATAAGAATTAGTTATGAGAGTGATTCTACTTCCCATATTGGAAAGATGTCACTAATTTGCTCATATTGTTCTGCGTTACGGTGGAAAGATGAATGTTTTTCAATTTGTTGTTTAGGTGGAAAAGTATCCCTACCTCCAATTTTACAACCTCCTCAACCACTTTACAATTTAATAAAAGGATTACACACCAAGTCCAAACATTTTCTTGAAAATATACGGAGATATAATGCTGCTTTTCAAATGACATCATTTAGAGCTTCTAAAATTTTTAATGATACATACATGCCTACGTTTAAAGTTCAAGGACAAGTTTATCATACTATTGGTAGTATTTATCCTGTTGAAGTAAATCAAGAAAAGTTTTTACAAGTTTATTTCATAGAAGACTTGAATCGTCAAGCTCAAACTAGATGTAACAATATCGATAATATTGACAACGATTTAATAACAAAACTCCAATTGATGCTTCATCAGAATAATATCTATGTACAAAATTTTAAATCGGCTATTGAATGTGTCCCACGTGATTGTGTTGATTTAAGAATTATTATACAATCAGATAAAAAACCTGTTGATCAACATACGCGAAGATATAATGCACCCACTTCAAATGAAGTTGCCGTATTAATGGTTGGGCAAGAATTTAATAAAAGAGACATCGTCCATAATCTTCGTAACAATACTCTTCAACGTATAAATGAAATACACCGTTCTTATGATTGTTTACAATATCCTTTAATTTTTTGTTACGGAGATGACGGATATTCAATAGATATTCCTCAAGTCAATCCTGTTTCTAGACAGCCAATTCAAAATAAAACTGTATCAGCTATGTCATTTTACGCTTTTAGAATTATGGTTCGGCATAATAACCACAATCATTTGCATTATTTTAGATCAGTATTTAGTCAATTTTTAGTCGACATGTATGCGAAAATTGAATCAGAGCGCTTAGCGTTTATACGAAATAATCAATCTAAATTACGCGCTGAAAATTATATTCATTTGCAAGATGCTCTAAGGAATGATGAAAATATAAGTGAAATTGGAAAATTGGTAGTACTACCGTCTTCATTTACGGGAGGCTATCGTTATATGCATGAACGAACTCAAGATGGTATGGTTTATATTAGAACATTTGGAAAACCAGATTTGTTTATAACTTTTACTTGCAATCCAAAATGGAATGAAATTGCATGTGAACTTTTACCAGGACAAAAATCTCAAGATCGCCATGATATAATAGCAAGATATTTAGGTTAAAGGTAAAAAAATTAATTGATTTAATTACAAAAAAATATATATTCGGAGAAACATTAGCTCATATGTATACTGTTGAATGGCAAAAACGTGGTCTTCCACATATACATATTTTGGTATGGCTGAAGGATAAAATAAAACCAGAACAGATTGATTCAGTAATTAGTGCAGAGTTTCCAAATCCAAATGAAGATCCAATTTTATTTGAAATTGTAAAAAGTAACATGATACACGGTCCATGTGGTCAAGTAAATCCGCAATCCCCATGTATGACTGATGGAAAATGTACTAAAAAATATCCAAAACAATTGATTTGTGAAACTCAAACTGGTGATGATAATTATCCAAAATATAGACGAAGGAGTCCATCTGATGGTGGCTTCACTGCAAAAATAGTAAAACGGAATGGTGAATTTGAAGTCGATAATCGATGGGTAGTGCCGTACAATCCCTTACTATCACGATTATGTAAAGCTCATGTTAATGTTGAGTACTGTAACTCTGCAAAGTCTGTTAAGTATATATGCAAGTACATGAATAAAGGAACTGACCAAGCAACTTATTCAGTTAGTAATGAAAATGATGAAATCCAAATTTTTCAATCGGGTCGATATATAAGTTCTTCAGAAGCTACTTGGAGAATACTAGGTTTTCTAATACATGAAAGAAATCCAACAGTGTTTCATTTAGCAGTTCATTTGGACAATGGTCAAAGAGTTTATTTCAATCCGACAAACATACAAAATTTGGCAATACCTCCTCCGAAAACTACATTGACTGAATTTTTTAATCTATGTTCTAGAGATGATTTTGCTAGAACTTTATTATACTGTGAAGTACCTTCTTATTATACTTGGAGTTCCCATGAATTTCACCGCCGAAAAAACGGTGAAAATATTCCTAATTATCCAGGAATAAAAAAAAGTTCTGCATTAGGTAGAGTTTACACTGTCCACCCAAATAATTTTGAATGTTATTGCTTAAGAATGTTACTTCATCACATACGTGGGCCTACATCTTTTGAATCATTAAGAACTGTTAATGGTCAAGTATATGAAACTTACCAAGCTGCCTGTGCTGCACTTAAATTATTAGAAAATGACAATCATTGGGATCAAACATTAGAAGAAGCTGTTGTATTCAACATGCCATTTCATTTAAGGAATTTATTTGTTATTATCTTAGGATTTTGCCATGTTGCTGAGCCGATCCAACTGTGGTTAAAATACAGAGATGCAATGGCTGAAGATATATTATATCGCTTCAGACAACAAAAATGATAATGAACTCGATTTTAATGATGACATTCACAACGAAGCTCTAATATTAATTGAAGATCAATTATTCTCAATAACTGGGAAAACATTGAAAGAATTTAATTTTCCATCACCCGTAAGATCAAACAGACTACATTTACAAGGCAGTTACCACAGAGAAACTAATTATAATATTGAAGATTTATTAAACTCCATCAATGAAGATGAACCAAAATTAACCGATCAACAACAGAACGTTTATACTAAAATTTTAGAAAGTATAAATGAAAAGCAAGGTAAATTGTTTTTTTTAGATGCTCCTGGAGGAACCGGAAAAACATTTCTACTAAATTTATTGTTGGCTAAAGTAAGGGTAAACGGAAATATTGCACTAGCTGTTGCAAGTTCAGGAATAGCTTCTACTTTATTGACCGGTGGAAGAACCGCACATTCTTTATTTAAATTACCATTAAATTTAAATCTTGATGAATCTCCAATTTGTAATATAAGTAAACAAAGTGATGCTGCGAAAGTTTTTAAAGAATGCTCTGTTATCGTATGGGATGAATGTACTATGTCACATAAAAGAGCTCTAGAAGCAGTAAATAGAACAATGAAAGATATAAGAAATGATCAACGTGAAATGGGTGGTATAACACTTGTATTAGCAGGTGATTTTCGACAGACATTGCCTGTTGTCAAACGAGGTACCAGAGCCGATGAAGTTAATGCATGTTTGAAATCTTCTAATTTATGGCCAAAATTCGATCTGTTATCATTATCAACAAATATGAGAGTTCATTTATATGGCGATTTAAACGCCGAAGAATTTTCCAGTATGCTTTTGGAAATTGGCAACGGAAATGTAGAAGAGGAAAATGGTAAAATTAAAATACCTACCGGTATTGGAACAATGGTATCAAATTTAGATGAATTAATAAAAAACGTCTATCCTGATGTAAAAAATTTAAAAACAAAATCAACTACTTGGTTAAGCGAAAGATCAATTTTAACATCAATGAATGATCATGCGTCTAGAATAAATGATATGATTTTGAGTTTATATGAAGAAGAAGAGAAGATTTATTCATCTATTGACACGGTAGTCGAACAAGATGATGCTATCAACTTTCCCGTAGAATTTTTGAATTCTCTGAATCCACCTGGAATGTCGAATCATATTTTGAAACTTAAAATCGGAGCACCAATTATGCTTATTAGAAATTTGAGCTCTCCAAAATTATGCAATGGAACTCGCCTACAAGTGATATCATTAAAGCAAAATATTATTGAAGCTAAAATTATCACAGGATGTGGATCAGGTGACATTATTTTTATACCCCGTATACCAATCATTTGTACTGATTATGAATTTCAATTTAAACGTATTCAATTTCCTATTCGAGTATGTTTTGCAATTACAATCAATAAGTCTCAAGGTCAAACATTGAAAATAGCAGGTGTAGATTTATCAATTGAATGTTTTTCTCATGGTCAACTTTACGTTGCGTTTTCTAGAGTTGGAAATGCTGAAAATTTGTTTATTTTAGCAGAAGGAAATACGACAAGAAACAGAGTATACAAAGAAGTATTAGTATAGTCCTCTTTAACTTAAATATAGTATGCTTGGTAATTTTATGTAATTCTAAGTAACGGTAAATTACGAGGAGATAGATTAACTTTTAATAGTACTGAATCAATATTTTTTAATAAAGAGAAATATGTTTTCTTTGTACGTTATAATATTAATAAATAAAGTCCTTATCATTTGAATTAAGTGGTATT
Source organism: Cotesia chilonis (assembly GCA_018835575.1). Taxonomy (NCBI): domain Eukaryota; kingdom Metazoa; phylum Arthropoda; class Insecta; order Hymenoptera; family Braconidae; genus Cotesia; species Cotesia chilonis. Next base: position 824,176 of record RJVT01000042.1, read on the forward strand.
TATTTATTTATAAAAAAAAATATAAAAATAACAAATAGTATGAACATTTTATAAAAAAAAAAAAAAACACCAAAGCTATTCTTAATTTATGCTTTTTCCGATAAATAAAAATTCATTTTTAATAATAATGATAATAATAATAATACACGGTGAGAAAAGAATACAACTTATTCCTATGTAGAATGGTAACCATTACCATGTTACATAGTATTGAAAATTTTTTCGAGAGCCCTGTGTAAATTTGCTAATATAAATTTTAGAAATTGTGATAAAAATATAAACAATTACTCGTTCGATGTGGAATTAAATTCGGAAAATCACGTTGTTCAATTCGTTATTTACGAAAAACTGAGATTTTTTATTTTGGTTATGTTTTTTGTTAATAACAAATTTAAATTTTTATCAAAAAAATAAAAAAACAACATCATTTTATTATTATTATTATTATTATTAAAAAAAAAAAGGTTAAATAAATCTATGTCATTCGCCTGGCAAAGTAATCCGTTTCATAATTCGATGAGATAGAGTGAATATGTACATTACATGTTGATAAAGAAGAAATAACGTTTACTAATACTTAGTTATACGTTTATAATGTTCGTTGCAACGATAAACATGAAGTTAATACATAAACAAAAAAAAATTGAATGGTTACTAGGTTCATTGTTTTTTGTTATTAAAAAAAAAATAAACAAATAAACATTTAAACCATTTATCTGTCATCAACGCTACTATCAACATCAACTTCATGAATTTTCAACGGCCACCATTTTTCCGGCAAGGGCGTCGTTATAAGTATGTCTTTTTTATAATTTTTAATTGAATTTAAAATCTTTTTTGTTTATTTTATAAATTATTGATTATTTTTTTTTTCAGTTTCACTGGGTACGTTCAGGAGCTTTTCGGGTACCGTGAATTACTTTTTACCGACAATTTTTCATTTGGCATCCGTGATCGGTCTGGGGATCATGTTATAATGATTGTCGATAATCAACATGATCTTGAGTCGATTATCAAAATAAATCAGGTAAAAAAAAAAAAAGGTTGTAGTTAAACATACTCTCTGCTCACCATATTGGTCCGCAGTGGTCATACGTTTAACCATTTCCATTAAAACATTTTATGATATTTCTTTTTCAAATATCATATCGCGTTACAGATGCCATCTGGAACTTAATATAATATTTTTTTTTTACTTTTTGAAGGTGCTGATGGCTTGCGCGGTCTGCCAGTATGGTCGGAGCTTTGATGTCGGTCAAAATTACTCGCCGTTTGAATTTCGAGTTTTCAGTTTCAACTCCGTTATGTTAACGAGTATGTTTTACGTCCCGGCAAACTCAACTTACGAGCGACGAGTCGTCGAATGTGAGATGGAGGACGATTAATACTCATTTCTCCATGAATCGGACCATTTCTATTGACTAATTTCTCCATTTATTCTTTGTTTTGTTGTTCATCAACATTTATTTTTATTATAATAATAATACTAATAATAATTTATTATATCAATAAATTTTATTTTAAGTGAATTTGACTCTTCTTTGAAAAATATTTTAAATTTCAGAAAAAAAAATAAAAATTAACAAAAAAAGCAAAAAAAAAAATATGAATAAAAAAAAATAAAAATGATGAATAAAATTTAATTTATTTTCTTTGAAAATTCGCCCAGCGAAGCGGGCGGGGACGGCTAATATATATATATATATATATATATATATATATATATATATATATATATATATATATATATATATATATATATTATGATGGCTTTTTCGCGGCACTGGCGTCGACAGCGCCGAAGAGGTCCACCTAAAGTTTGGCTTACCTGGATCGTAGATTGTTGGGCGCCAGGAACTTCCGTTCCACGGTTCGGTGGTTCACGTTCGATCGTCGTTGGGCGGCGGGTCGAGGCCGAAGAGATTCAAAAGTTTATACGAAGCGAGCAAGGAAATTGGTTCGGAATAATAATTAAATAAAATAAAATAAAATAAAAAAAAAAAAATTAAATGCGCCGGGACGATTACGAGTCACTTTATTTATTTAATAATTAAAGAGGTCGAATAACAATCGCAAGTTCAATTCAAAAATAACAAGAAGAACGAATAAGATCAATACAATAAAAAACTTTAGAGATAATTTATTGTTGAATAAATTTCGTGAAATCGCCAAAATAACAAAGCCAATCGTAGTTGGAACCGCAGTCAATCGCAAACAAGTAAGCAAAAATTAATAGTCGTGCATGCAAGGCAATAAAGCCAAATCGACAATAGTTTCGCAGAAAACCAAAGAAATTAACAAAAACATAAAAAAATAATGGTTTCGCTTGTCTCGTCGTAGCTACAAATTAGGAGTTTAGTAATAATAATAAAAGACACTATTTGTTCGCCTTGTTCATCTTAACAACAATTTACGAATTTATAAAAAAAATTATTCGTTTTGCCGTGTTCGTCTTAACAACAATTTACGAATTTATTAAAAAAAATTATTCGTTTCGCCGTGTTCGTCTTAACAACAATTTACGAATTTATTAAAAATTATTTGTTTCGCCTTCCTCGTCTTAACAACAACTCATGAATTTATTCACGATGAAAAAAAAAAATAATACCAAATGAATTTATCGGGTGAGGATTTTTTTCGCGAAGCCCAAAATCCCGACAAATCATTTACCATCCAAAACGGTGGGTAATACAGTTGCGAGGGTGAACGATAGATGTCGATAAGAGTATTAAAAAGGAGCCGCCAAGCATTTAAATGCGAGACAAAAAAATAGAAAAAAAAAGAGAATACGGAGTAAAATACTACCCGTAAGATTTAATAAAATGACTTTGCGTTGCAACGAGAGTATAACGTACCCGTTAAAATTCGCACGGGTGATTTTGGTATTGTTAAAAATAATAATAACAATAATCAGCTGGCTAAGGCGATTATAACTAGAAATAAATAATTATTAATGAAAAACTATAAAAGAAAATTATTTAAATAATAATAATACGTAATAACCAACGATTGCCAGCCCATATAATTTTAAACGAGTGACCGCAAGGAAAATAATTGCAATAATCCGATTGTTAGGGGAATTAATAATAAAAATAATTAATTGTATAATAATTAACCAGAAAAGGAATAATTTTCTCAATTGATTAACCATACGCTAAAGAAATTGCACGCCCGTTTATTTTTAAACGGGTGACCATTATGTTCGCGGAAAAAATAATTGCAATGATCGGTTTGCTCGGGGTATAAGTATTAAATATAATTAATTACATAAAAATAATCAAGAAAAAAAATAATTGTCTCAATTATTTCGACTAGTAAACAAAAAATTGCACATCCGTTTATTTGTAAACGGGTGAATCTTCTATTCACGGGCAAAAAAATTGTAATGATTAGATAACTGTGGGGATTATTATTGAAAATGATTAATTATATAATAATACTGGAGAAAAAAAATAATTTTTTTTTTTAATCAATCGAAGAAACTAGAAATTGCACGCCCGTTTATCTTTAAACGGGTGACCGTTCTATTCACGGGAAATAAAATTGCAATGATTAGATGACTGGGGGGATTATTGTTCAAAATGATTGATTATATAATAATAAAGAAGGGAAAAAATAATTTTCTTCGTTGATTAACCTAACAAAGAAGAAATTGCATGCCCGTTTATTTTTAAACGGGTGATTCTTCTATTCACGGGCAAAAAAATTGTAATGATCAGATAATTGTGGGGATTATTATTGAAAATGATTAATTATATAATAATACTGAAGAAAAAAAATAATTTTTATTTTAATCAATCGAAGAAACTAAAAATTGCACGCCCGTTTATCTTTAAACGGGTGACCGTTCTATTCACGGGAAATAAAATTGCAATGATTAGATAACTGGGGGGATTATTGTTCAAAATGATTAATTATATAATAATAAAGAAGGAAAAAAATAATTTTCTTTATTGATTAACCTAACAAAGAAGAAATTGCATGCCCGTTTATTTTTAAACGGGTGATTCTTCTATTCACGGGCAAAAAAATTGTAATGATTAGATAACTGTGGGGATTATTATTGAAAATGATTAATTACATAATAACAAAGCAGAAACAGAATAATTTTCTTCCTTAATCAAAAAAACAAACAAGATATTGCACGCCCATTTATTTTTAAACGGGTGTCCGTGCTATTTGCTGCTGAAATAATTGCAATGATCAGTTCACTGGGAAGATTAATGTTGAAAATTATTAATTATACAATAATGAAGAAGAAAAAAAAATAATTTTCTTCATTGATTAACCTAACAAAGAAGAAATTGTTTTTTTTATCCATTAACCTAACAAACAAGAAATTGCACGGCGGTTTATTTTTAAACGGGTGTCCGTTCCATTCGCAGCTAAAATTATTGCAATAATCAGATAACTAGGGAGGGGGGGGCTGTAATTATCAAAATGATTAATTATATGTTAATAATAAGAAAGTAAAAAAAATTTTCTTTATTAGTTAACGTAACAAACAAGAAATGGCATGCCCGTTTATTTTCAAACAGGTGACCGTTCTATTTACGGGCAAAAAAATTTCAATAATCAGATACAGGGTGGTATTCTCATTTGAAATGATTAATCACATAATAATACAGAAGAAAAAAAATAGTTTTCTTTATTAATTAACTTAACAAACAAGAAATTGCACGGCCGTTTATTTTTAAACGGGTGTCCGTTCCGTTCGCAGCTAAAATATTTGAAATGATCAGATAACTTGGGGGATTATTATTGAGAATGATTCATTACATAATAATAAAGAAGAAAAAAAAATAGTTTTTTTTATTAATTAACCTAACAAACTATAAATTGCACGCCTGTTTATTCTTAAACGGGTGACCGTTCCATTCACGCGCAATAAAATTGCAATGATTAGATGACTGGGGGGATTGTTATTAAAAATGATTGAATATATAATAATAAATGATAAGAAAAATTATTCTTCCTTAATTAACCGAACAATCTAGAAATTGCACGCCTGTTTATTTTTAAACGGGTGACCATTATATTTTCGGGGAAAATAATCGCAATTAACTGTTTGCTGGCGGTATAAGTATTAAAATATGGTTAATTATATAATAATAAAGAAAAACCGTAATTTCCTTTATTAATAAGCCTAACAAGCAAGAAGTTGCACGCCTGTTTAATCGCGATGGGCACCATTCGAAAGGGCTTTACTGAACTAAAAAAAAATTTTTTCTAAGTGGTATTTTTGGAATAAATTCTATACGGCTCTACCGATCAATCATCAAAACTTATTAGCTCATAACATCAAAAAACTACATTGATCGCCGGCGGCCTGGTCATAATCGGTTGATTCGTTCGTGAGTTATCGTTGACGAAAGAAAACCGAAAAAATGTATCTTTGGAAATAGTCCAAAATTCCTAGTTTGATCAAATTAAATTAAAAGATTTATTATGAGGCTCAATAAACTTCGTCGAATGCCGCTAACCGCGTAGAAATCGGTTCATTTATTTAAAAGTTATTGTGGTTTGAAAATTTGAAAAATCATGTTTTATCAAACTTCTATCAGACTTTTGCGCTAGAAGTGCTCGAAAGCATACAAAAGCTATTTTTTTCAGCTCGGAGAGCTCAAAATAACACACAAATTGTATTTTTAAGCTCGAAGAGCTCAGAAACGTCATAAGTGCAATTTCAAACGTTTAAGTATGGAATTGGCGGGAAGTTGCAGGGATGGCCTTCAGGGGCAACCTTTTTTTTTAATTTCTTTTAATAATATTGGTTAGATTTTTTGCAGGCTGAACATTGTAGATTCTAGAATGAGGTCCAATATATCCGATTTGGCCAGAATAACACTTCGTAGTAGTGGATGATTGTTTTCACTTACCTGCTTACTGTTTGTTCGTTGAACGTTATATTTTCTAGTACAATGGTAGAATAAATTACTCACATTTACATTCCTTCCCCTTAAAACAAATAAAACACATACATGCTTTTACATACACATATGACAAACACATGGATCAACATCCACACTATTCCACACGCACTACTACATGTATACTCACATACACCTTTACGCTCATACACATATCAAAATATGCGCACATTCATACTCCTACAAATACACACACAATGGCGACATCATTAACAATATCATTTGCTTTCATGCAATTTTTATGGTGACATTTTATTTGTTTTTTAACTTTTTTATACATTTTTAACATTCTTAACTTCCACGCCTTTTTCGACTTCTTACTGTTAATCAGATTGCACCATTATGTATTAAAAAATTTAAATGTTGGAGAACTTCAGGTTCTACCATTTTTTCTAATCCTTCCACTATGGTCACATTTTCTCTCAAAAATTCCAACACCCCTTCATTTATTTCTCTCAAATCTTCTTTCGAAACTATATACCCCGTCTCACACCTTGCTGTTAATTCTTGTCCTACTAGATTTTCCAACATATTTTTCAACGTTACCATATTCTCCATGTCGCTCAGGTTACTACCTCCACTTTCTTTATAAATTTCCGTTTCACCTGATTCTGTTTGTCCTTCATCTTTTTCTTCTCTTTTCTTTTCCTCTACTTTTTTCTCATTTCCTTCGCCTTTGTTTTTCTTATTTTCTGTAACTCTTTCTTTATTTTGATTCAGTTTTCTCTTTTCTCCTTTCCTTTTATTGTTCTGATCACTTTCTTTATCAATTTCTGTCGTTTGTTCATTACTATCTGACATTTCTTCTTCTTCTTTTTCATCTTCTGACTGTTCCGACTTTTTCCCGTCGTCGTCTTCAGAATCAATATTTATAAAATCTAAATCTTTTCCATCTCCATCCAATTCCGCTATTTTCTTTTCACATTCCTTTAATAGTTTTAATTTTTCTTTCAGTGTGTCCACTGATGAATTTAAATTTTTTCTCAATGTATCTAAATAGTTCTCTATAATTTCCTCTTCCAGTGTCCTTTCTTTCTTTTGTCCTTTCCCCTTTCCCTTTTTCTGATTGCCATTTATCCGGTCCTTGCACTTCTTCTCCCATGATTTTTTGTTTTTTTTTTATCTGAAATTTATCCGATTTTTTATGATATAAATTAAAAAGCTATAACAAATTTGTGTATTAAGATAAGTTTGTACGCATGTTTCTGTAGGCACGTATTTCTGTGTGCATGTGTTTGTGCGCGCGCGCATGTGTGTGTGTATATATTTATACATGTGGTTCTTTGTGTTTGGGCGTGTCTGTCTTCATGTGTCCGTGTGTTTTCGATTTTATCTGAATGTATATGAGACTATGTTTTAAGATATGTGTATCAGGGTACACGTGTATGTTTCTTTGTGTGTGTGTGTGTGTGTGTGTGTGTGTGTGTGTGTGTGTGTGTGTGTGTGTGTGTGTGTGTGTGTGTGAATTAACATACAGGAGCAGAAATTAATCGTGATTCAGAAGTATTTTCTACGCCTGATGTTATGGCAATGACATCTAGATTACCTCCGCTGATTGTCCACAACAATCATCACGCAGCAGCTAGTCAGTCGCAGATGACGCATTATCCGAATAAAAATCATCCTGAAGTGTCTATAGGATCCAGTAAAAATATACTGATTCCGTCTCGTGTCCAGTACCAGACATTGATGCCCGAGTACCCCAATGAGAAAACTAACATGAGTGCAAGCAAGGCTAAGTGTGCTGGTAGTAATACTAGTGCTGAGAATTACCGTAGCGGAAATGAGTTAAGAAATAATCTGAACGGAAGCATACACAAGATACAAAGAACGAATCAAGAAGAAGGAAAATATTTAAAAAAATCAAAAGTATTGTTATCGAAAGATAACTTAAAATTATTAAAAGATATGAGCAAAGAAAAAAAAAGAAAATAATAAATAGTGATTATACGGAATATTCGTGCATACATAAAACTACTTTTTATAGTAGGATGTGGATAAATTATTAACAGTTTGTTGGATGTTAAGATTGATTATGAAGAAAAATCATTTTATCCTATACTAATTGATAGATAATAAATGATAATTAATAAATAATGAATCATTTTTATCGATAACTACCTTATCCTAATTATTATTGTTGTTATGGAAAACAATTTAAAGTTGACCCGTTTGAAATTAAACGGGCGTACAATTTCTTGTTTATTAATGTAATAATTAAAAAAATTATTTTTACATTATCAATTATATTTAGTACTAATACCCCCAGCAAACCGATCATTGCAATTATTTTCTTCGCGGATAGAAGAGTCACCCGTTTAAAAATAAACGGGCGTGCGATTTCTTGTTTGTTAGGTTAATTAAGGAAGAAAATTACTTTTTTTTCTTCTTTATTATTATTATATAATCGATCATTTTTAATAATAATCCGCCCAGTTATCGAATCATTTTAATTTTATTTCCCGTGAATAGAACGGCCATCCGTTTTAAAATAAACGGACGTGCAATTTCTAGTTTCTTCGATTGATTAAAAAAAAAATTATTTTTTTTCTTCAGTATTATTATATAATTAATCATTTTCAATAATAATCCCCACAGTAATCTAATCATTACAATTATTTGCCCGTGAATAGAAGAATCACCGGTTTAAAAATAAACGGGCGTGCGATTTTTGTTTAATAGGTTAATTACTGGAAAAAATTATCCTTTTTTTTCCTTATTATTATGTAATTAATCACTTCAAATAAGAATACCCCCCGTTATCTGATCATTGCAATTATTTTCTGCGCGTAGAGAACGGTCACCCGTTCAGAATTGAACGGGTGAGCAATTTCTTCTTTGTTAGGTTAATCAATGAAGAAAATTATTTTTTTTTCTTCTTCATTATTGTATAATTAATAATTTTTAACATTAATCTTCCCAGTGAACTAATCATTGCAATTATTTCAGCAGCGAATAGCACGGACCCCCGTTTAAAAATAAACGGGCGTTTAATTTCTTGTTTCTTCGATTGATTAAAAAAAAATTATTTTTTTTCTTCAGTATTATTATATAATTAATCATTTTCGATAATAATCACCACAGTTATCTGATCATTGCAATTTTTTTGCCCGTGAATAGAAAAGTCACCCATTTAAAAATAAACAGGCGTGCAATTTTTTGTTTGATAGGTTAATCAATGGAAAAAATTATCGTTTTTTCTTCTTTATCATTATGTAATTAATCACTTCAAATAAGAATACCTCCCGTTATCTGATCATTGCAATTATTTTCTGCGCGTAGAGAACGGTCACCCGTTCAGAATTGAACGGGTGAGCAATTTCTTCTTTGTTAGGTTAATCAATGAAGAAAATTATTTTTTTTTCTTCTTCATTATTGTATAATTAATAATTTTTAACATTAATTTTCCCACTGAACTGATCATTGCAATTATTTCCGCAGCGAATAGCACGGACACCAGTTTAAAAATAAACGGGCGTCGAATATCTTGTTTGTCTTTTTGATTAAGGAAGAAAATTATTCTTTTTCTTCTTTGTTATTATGTAATTAATCATTTTCAATAATAATCCCCACAGTTATCCAATCATTACAATTTTTTTGCCCGTGAATAGAAGAATCACCCGTTTTAAAATAAACGGGCATGCAATTTTTTCTTTGTTAGGTTAATCAATGAAGAAAATTATTTCTTTCCTTCTTTATTATTATATAATTAATTATTTTGAACAATAATCCCCCCAGTTATCTGATCATTGCAATTTTATTTCCCGTGAATAGAACGGTCCCCCGTTTAAAGATAAACGGGCGTGCAATTTCTAGTTTCTTCGATTAATTAAAAAAAAAAATTAATTTTTTTTTTCTGTATTATCATATAATTCATAATTTTTAATAATTATCCCTCCAGTTATGTAATCATTGCAATTTTTTTGCCCGCAAATAGAACGGTCACCCGTTTGAAAATAAACGGGCGTGCAGTGTCTTGTTTGTTATGTTAACTAATGAAAAAAATTATTTTTTTTCTTCTTTATTATTACTATGTAATTGATCGTTTTAAATAATCACCCCCCTCTCCCTCAGTTATCTGATCATTGTAATTATTTTAGCTGTGAATGGAACGGTCACCCGTTTAATAATAAACGGGCCTGCAATTTATTCTTCGTTAGGTTAATCAATGAAGAAAATTATTTTTTTTCTTCATTATTATTGTATAATTGATAATTATTACCAATAATCCCCTCAGTTATCTAATATTGCAAATTTTTGCCCGTGAATAGAACGGTCACCCGTTTGAAATAAACGGGCGTGCAATTCCTTGTTTGTTAAGTAAATCAATGAAGAAAACGATTTCATTTCTTCTTAATTATTATATTATTAATGACTTTTAACAATAATCTCTCCAGTTATCTGATCATTGCAATTATTTTTCCGTGATTAGAACGGTAACCCGTTTAACAATAAACGAGCGTGCACTTTCTTGTTCGTTAGATTTCTTTATGGAGAAAATTATTTTTTTTCTTCTTTATTATTGTATAATTAATCATTTTCAATAATAATCCTTCAAGTTATCTGATCATTGCAATTATTTTAGCTGCGAATGGAACGTTTACCCGTTTAAAAATAAACGGGCATGCAATTTCTTGTTTGAAAGGTTAATTAATCGAGAAAATAATCTTTTTTCTTCTTTATTATTATGTAATTAATCATTTCAAATGAGAATATCCCCCGTTATCTGATTATTGCAATTATTTTCTGCACGTAGAGAACGGTCACTCGTTCAGAATTGAACGGGCGTGCAATTTCTTCTTTGTTAGGTTAATTAATAAAAAAAATTATTCGTTATCTTTTCTATTATCATATGATTTATTATTTTTAATAATAATCCTTTAAGTTATCTGATCATTGCAATTATTTTATCTGCGAATGGAACGGTCACCCGTTTAAAAATAAACGGGCTTGCAATTTCTAGTTTGTTCGGTTAATTAAGGAAGAAAATTATTTTTTTTTCTCCTTTATTATTATATAATCAATCATTTTTAATAATAATCCCCCTAGTTATCTGATCATTGCAATTTTTTTGCCCGTGAATAGAACGTTCACCCGTTCAAAATTAAACGGACGTGCAATTTTTTGTTTACTAGTCGAAATAATTTAGAGAATTATTTTTTTTCTTGATTATTTTTATATAATTAATCATATTCAATACTTATACCCCGAGCAAACCGTTCATTGCAATTATTTTTTCCGCGACCATAATGGTCACCCGTTTAAAAATAAACGGGCGTGCAATTTCTTTAGCGTATGGTTAATCGATTAAGAAAATTATTCCTTTTCTGGTTTATTATTATACAATTAATTATTTTTAATATTAATTCCCCTAACAATCGAATTATTGCAATTATTTTCCTTGCGGTCATTCGTTTAAAATTATATGGGCTGGCAATCGTTGGTTATTACGTATTATTATTTAAATAATTTTCTTTTATAGTTTTTAATTTATAATTATTTTTTTCTAGTTATAATCGCCTTAGCCAGCTGATTATTGTTATTATTATTTTTAACAATTTCAAAATCACCCGTGCGAATTTTAACGGGTACGTTATACTCTCGTTGCAACGCAAAGTCATTTTATTAAATCTTACGGGTAGTATTTTACTTTGTATTCTCTTCTTTTTCTATTTTTTTGTCTCGCATTTAAATGCTTTGCGGCTCCTTTTTAATACTCTTATCGCCATCTATCGTTCACCCGCGCAACTGTATTACCCACCGTTTTGGATGGTAAATGATTTGTCGGGATTTTGGGCTTCGGGCAAAAAAGCCTCACCCTGTCCCTCAGTTACCCTTCGCGGCGGATAACAGGACCGTCGGTAACTGTTGTTACCCATCGGGCAATACGCGGGAACAAAGCTCGAGGTGTAGTGCCTATTGTCGTTCTTAGATGGCCCTCTCGTCGAGCCAATTTTATTGCGGCAGGTAATTTCAAACTGTACCGCACTAATCGACAACTGTACACAAAATTTATTTACAACGTAGTACAAAAAAAAAATTGGCACCGGACACCTGGCTGACGTCACCCCGAAGCCGGAATTCAACAACGCAATTGTTGAATTTTGGTACACAATTAATTTCGGACTTAATTTCGAAATCGTAATTAATTGTTAATTCAAAAAAAAATTAAGTATACACTTATCGCTTGGAATTCGGATTAATCGCGGATCGCGGTGAAGTCACCCAGATACATTACAAACTGCGACCGCACTTACCCCGTTCAGTCGACTTCTCGGCACGGTGTGGAAAATCCAGGAAGTCGTTATCGGCTGTGCTGACGGCGGCAGAGGTTCTCGGCGATGGCGTCCCTATGGAATTGGCGTTGTCGGAAGATCAAAAGTTTTGATTTTGTCCTTGACTGTCTGGTGTACGGCAATGACACAATACAATTAACTCCGGTGGGATCGACACTCTCAATTTACAAAATAATTAAATTTAACAACAAAGCGGCTGAATTTGCAATATAATAAGTATTCTCGAATTTCGATTAACAACAAAAAAATTTTTAGCATATCAAAGTGGCTTGAACGATGTCCAGATCAGAATTTAATTTTTTTTCTCTTTCGTTTTCCGGCAACATGTGGTTTTTTTTTTCTAGCGCAGCTAAAAAGCTGCGCGTCCAATCAGCCGTTGCCGGATAAATTTCCATGGTCGATGGTTGGTCGATTCCCCACTTTAGTCCTTCCTTCGGCGTTCAGGTGGAGCCTCGATGTGCTCCCGTCGCTTCAACGTCCAGTTGTTCGTAGATTCCGATTCCGGATTTCCCTCGTTGCTCGCTGTTACTATCAGATGTCTCCCTGGTCGTTGATTTTGAACTGAACTGCGGGTTCGCCCGGTCGCTTTTCTTATTCACTCTCTCTCTCTCTCTCACTCTATATAAAATACATCGTAAATTTCATTCGGACACATCCATCCATACGTAGTAATATTTTTTTTGGCGCGGTTCGGCTTAATGTTTACCTCGAGCTTCGCATTCTGATCGGAAACCACTTGGGGCGACACAGGCGCGTCGAATCTCAGCATTCCATCAGCTTGGTCAACACTCTAGACTAAATAATACTCAACAAAAAATAATCTCTATTTTGAAATCTAGATGGGAAAAATTTCCCATGTCACAATATATATATATGTCGGAGAGTAAAGTACAGTGGAGTATTTTCCGACGAAGCGATGAGAATATTCTTTAGAATATTTCTATTGTTTAGTTATTTTAAGAAATGTAATGCTACTTTAATATTTTGTAAAATAAGATATAACTAAAATGTTTTATTGCGGTAGGCTTAGGCCTAGGTAGGCACATGGTTGTCAACGTAGTCGGGATCTCAGGACGATAGGGGTATCATAAATCTAATAACGAAAAGAGAAATGTGCAGCAGGCAGACTATTTGAGAATAGTTTTTGAAAAAACAGTCTTGCTTTGAGATCGAGATCGAACGGACGTCCTGGTGATCGCGAATTCGTTATTTCCTAAGTCTCGGTCTATCGCAAGATATTGTTAATATTGTTTGCGGCCTGAATTAACTTAACCTTGTACGAGTTTATCTACTCATTCGTAATAATTGATCTTTTTGTAATTGTGAATATTAATTAATTGTAATAATAAAAATGAGTGAATCACAAAATACCAAATCCCCAACAATAACTCCTGCCTCTCTGACATATATATATATATATATATATATATATATATATATATATATATATATATATATATATATACGATATAACGCAGCTTGTCACGACGATAGCGTCACCAATTTACAACGGATCTTTACCAAACTCAACATACTTATTCTACAGATAGATACCGAAGTTAAGTTCAAAGATGAGCTTAATCGGTCGAGTAATTTCGAAATGCCAAGATTTCAAAATTTTCAAAATCATAAAAATTCATATTTCTTCATTTTCTAACTCGAATAACTTCTGAATGGAATAACTTATTGAATCTCTGTAAACTGCATTTGAAAGTGCTTTAAATAAGCTTTAATTTAAGTACCAAATCATAAGTGTAGTCTTAAAATTAAGTCTTATTCCGCTATGCCAAATATGACATTTGCTGTTGCACTCGTTTTAGTAGATTTCATAGAAAATTAACGATTTCCAAATATCGAAAAGTTATTGTTTTTACCTAGTTTTGTAAAAATCTAGTTTCGATGAGATTTAATTTTATATAATAACTGTGTAAACTTTGATTACAATAATTACAATATACATCATACTTTAATCTAATTGTATTTTTGATTACAATATACATCATACTTTAATCTAATTGTATTTTTGATTAATAAGTGATAAAATGAAATCTACTTCCATTTCGGCTGCCGAATGGCTCTTTTTTTTTTTTTTAACTTCCCGCTAAGAAAATCAATGATTTTCAAAAAATCGGGAAGTTATTGGTTTTACCCCGTTTTGAAAAAATCGAGTTTTCATCAGATCTCGACGTTTTGAGGTCATAGGAAGCTTCCCTGACTATTCCTGAGAGGGTGTCACTCCGCGCGCGCGCGCGCGTGTGTGTGTGTGTGTGTGTGTAAGTATGTGACTCGCTTATAACTTTTGAACAGCTCGACAGAATCGAACAAAACTAGTGGCGTTCTAAAGAGTTTCATCAAACTTAGATTTCCTGAAAATTTGAACTGATTCGGACCGATAGATTTTGAGATAAATAAAAAAAACCCCAAAAAATTAAGAAAAATTTTATTTTTCAATGTGGTTTTTTTGGAATAACTTTTCAACGGCTTTTTCGATCAACTCCAAAATCTAATCAGATTTTAACCTTGAAAAACCACATCGAATGCCGTTTTGAAAATCAAAATCGGTTGATTCGTGCGTGAGTTATCGTTGTCGAAAAAAAACCAAAAAAAGTGTTTTTTCGGAATTACTTCGGAATTCCTAGATCGATCAATTCGAACTTAAAAGTTCATTATGGGGCCTTAAAACCCGCGTCGATCGCCGCGAAGGACGTGAGAATCGATGCATTCAGTCAAAAGTTATTGCGATTTGAAAATTCAAAAATAGTGTTTTATTAAATCTCTATCAGACTTTTGAGCTCAAAAGCCTAGAAAAGCTATCTCTTTGAGCTCGGATAGCTCAAAATGACACGAAAATTATATTTTTGAGCTCGAAAAGCTCATAAACATAATAAGTACAATTTTGAGCACTTAAATATGGAACCAGCGGGAAGTTGCAGGGATGGCCTGTAGGGTCAACCGTTTTCCTAATTTTTTTTTTGGGCGAGAGGAGGGAAATCTTCAAAAGACACTGGCTTCAATGTTGGAGATGTTGGTTGCCGGTAGTGTGAGATTTTTACTCACTAAAACCCTCCCTTCTCTTGTACCTGATACTGCGGAACCGCGCTAGCATCACTTCGCAGTACCAGGCCCCCTCCATGCTGCTCCTGCAGCTTATTCCTCCGCTTCTTCTTCTTTCTCCTCTTTCTTTTTCTCCAGCAGGACCTCTCTTACATATCCCGTCATTGCTGCCCAGTTGTTCGTAGTCGCCAGCATCCAAGGGACGACATCTTTAAGCCTTTGAGGCACTTCCTTCCCTTCCTGCCAACGCAGCCGTATTTCACAACATCGCTGACAGAAAAAGAAGGTATGTTCGGCGGAGTCGACAACTTCCGGACAGAACTGGCAGTAAGGATAGTTTCGGATCCCCATACGGCACAGATACTCATTAAACTGTCCGTGACCGGACAGAAACTGAGTGAGATAGTAATCTACCTCCCCCCGCTCCCGTGAGATCCAGTCCCGGACGCTTCCAATGAGCTGGTACGTCCATCTTCCCTTCTCCGAAGCATTCCACCGTTCCTGCCAAAGAGCAAGGGTCACCTCCCTTTCACGGTTCCTTACCTCCATCAAAGGCCCATCACCACGTCTCCGGGCACCCCAGATGCGCCCCCGCTCGAATCCTAACAGATCGATCGGATACACACCCGCGATAACCAGAGCCGCAGCTTAAGAGACCGTTCGATAAGCACAGGATATCCTTAGTGCGCCTCTCCGTTGTATCGATGCCAGTCGTTTCCGATACCTCTCTACTCTGAGTGCTTCACCCCAGACTTCTACCCCATAGAACATAATCATGTTTGAAACACTCATGAGAGCTCGTCTACGGCTACTCCTTAGCCGGTATCTGCTTAGTCTGAGATGTCTGGTATGTGATTCTTGGTTGAGATGACGGTAAGCGCTGAGAGCTTGCCTGGAGATAACTTTCTTCCTTGAGATTACTGACTGAGTTCGAATGGACCTGCTCTGATCGGCATTGTGGAGAGGATTCTTCCGTTACTTTAGTTGGTTTTGGAGATTTAGCTAGTGTTTAATCTGTCCGAGAATGCGGTTAGTACTGGCGTCGTTTTAGACTGATGTGAAGACGCGTTCTCGTAAAGTCCATGTAATAGTGTATGATGACGATTCTGGCAAGTTTTACACGATTGCGGGTTGTTCCACTTGTATAAATTGTGTCTATCCAAGCAGTTGTAGCATATCCGTTCGATTTTAAAACGATGTAGCTTCTCATCAGCCTTGCGTGCTTGTTATCGAATAATCAATGAGATATTCGTAAGCCTTGCGCGCTTACCGTTGACTAACTGCTGATGAGCTCTGAGAAGCGCTATTGTACAATAGCTCTGAGAAGAGCTGTTTAGATTGTAGCTCTAAGAAGAGCTGCTTAAATTGGAGCTTTGAAAAGAGCTGTTATTACTGTTGAGTCGATAACAAGCCTTGCTCGCTTGTTATCGATAGACTGTCAATGATTTGTAAGCCTTGTGCGCTTACTGTAGACTCACTGCAGATGAAATGGTCCGTAACTGTAGATGAAAACTCAGCTTCTGATGTTATAGACACTTTTCTAGGAGATCCGAGTTGGTCGTAGAGTTAAAAAACGAACGCCCGAGGCTCACTGTGGTGCTCTTAATATACTGTAGTTTCAGTCTGAGTGCTGGTAGTGGGCCATTAACGTATTTACCAATGAGATATCTCGGTTCGAGGTGGAAATGGAAGCCAACTGCCAGCCAATGAGAAGGCTTGATTCGAGGTAGAACAAGAGCTACTGCCTACCTAGATTCTTTGGTGATAAGGTCTATGCCTTTAAAGAAACAAGAAGGCGAAAGTTTGAGTCACATTACAAAGGACCTTATGTCATTACGCATGTTTTAGATAAACATAACACAATAATTAAAGACGAAAACAGTAAACTCTTGCTTAAACCTGTCGATAAATTAAAATTTTGCAAATCAAGAACATCTGATCCACATTCTGAATATTACTAAATCCTTAATAAATTTAATTGATCCTAGACATTTCAAAACCATTGTTTCTCAAGATCACGATGAGAACTTGATACACAACAACGCTGGTCAATTTTTTTTCACAACCAACATTCGGGTTCATTGCCTACGACTGTAGCGCCTCGTTTCTAAACGTCACAACACTTTCTCTACTGAATATAAAAGACTGCAGTATTCTACCAACAATACCTACTGTCTCACAACGTAGAATACATTCGTTACGAACTCTAGATTTTTCTAATATTAAAATCATTCAATGTAAACTTAAAGTGCGTAGAAACATTGAGTGCTTATTGTCAATTCAAAGTCCTATATGAAGGTCTAGCTTTCTAAAGGTACAACTGTTGCCCTAACTACAAAAGGGTTGTATTCGAATTGTCTTTCTCTTCTCATTAAAACCGATCATCCAAAATTGTTCATACTTGATTCAGAACGCAGTGAGTTTTTACCGCGTAATCAACAGGTAACAACTCATAATGTGGATCTATTCACGTATTTAAGTGCAAAGTTTGCTTATTTTGGGCAACATCTTGAGAAGGAAATGATAGTATTATATAATAAATTGATTGAACTACAATGTGAAATAGGGAAAAAGGTTTTGTTCAACGCCTTAACTATTGCTTCTATAGCACCGGACAAATTCGCTTATTAATTCATCAAACAGTCTGGTTACATCGTTTATGAGGCTGAAGAAGTTATTAAAATCGCTAAATGCATTACTGTAGATGTTGAACGACGGGAAGCTGACTCTTGCTATCATGAATTGTTTGTAAATAGAAGAAACACTCCTTATTTCATGTTACCACGCACTCATGTCTTAAGGAAAACAGGTACTCAAATAAATAGTAATCTTTCTTTCACACCTATGTTTCATTTCAAAAATTATTAGGTTGAATTAAACCCTAAACTTTTAATAGCAGCTGAATCCTAAAGGCTGAGTTCCACTATTAATTATAACTGGTTTTACACACAAGCAAAAGGTCTTGCCTCAGGTAGTATTTCTACCGAAAAAGAATTATAATATAACCAGGGGGTTTTGCCCAGGTTCAGTTAGCTACCCCTTTCCTCTTTAGAAAGGGCGCCACTGGGATTTTAGACACGGTGTCCTAGAAACCGGGGAACATGAGAAGAAAAAGACAGGGTCGTGAGAAGTCCGAGAAAGGCTGTAAATAAAACTGAGAAAAATTATTTATAACAATTAAAATGATTTATTCAATCAATTTACAAACTTAACAATTTCCTTATAAACTAACTTAATTGTGAGAACCTCTCACCTTGTTCGGTTATAATACCGGCACCTTCTCTCAAACTTGGGTAGGTTTCTTACGATTTCAATTCTCTGGTGGTCTTGAAAAAGACCGTTTTTATTAAGACCACGTAATAGTCTTAAAATATTGAGATGACTTATTCTCACTCTCTGTCTCGGAGAGTGACGAATAATTAGTTCTGAAAAGAACTATTTCGAGGTTTAGCCCTTAAAAGAGCTGTTGAGATGATGCTTGATCTTGACTGATATGACTCGAACTGCCAAGTGGTTGCGTTGAGGATAGGCAAGCTTTGCACGCTTGGTATCCGAGTTACTACACTGTAGCTGTAAGCCTTGCTCGCTTACTGTAGATTCTCGATTGACTTCTTCTTCTTCTTCTTCTTGTTCTTCTTCTTCTTCTTCGCTCAGTGGATAGAAGTGGACTGTGAGGCAGCTCTCCTCGCTGCCTCTTTTTAACAGTCTTGTGATTTGAGAGGGGATTGGTTTAGGTTAATTCATTGGCTCGCTAGCTTCGATGGACCGCGTGGGGGTTTCGGAGGTAGCGGCCCAATAATGGCTCAGGATAATTTCCCACTATGATTGGGGTTATTTTCTACTAGCTCTCTCGTTATGGTCCGTGCGTTTGTTAGTACCTGATAAAGATCTTGGCTACGACTGGCTTTTTAGTCATAACCAGTACGATTGTTAGTACTTAATGAAAACCTTGACTATGGCTAGCTCCTTAATCATGGTTCTTGCGATTGTTAGTACTTCATGAAGATCTTGACTATGATTAGCTCTCTAGTCATGGTCCGCGTGATTGTCGGTACCATGACTAGCTCTCTAGTCATGGTCCGTGCGATCGTTGATGCCAATTGATGAATTTCAGGGTTTTTTCAACACACCTACGTTGGCCCTTGCCAATTATTCTTACAACTAAATAACTAATTTTCCAAACCTCTTCACTCCGACGGAATACCTTAAATCTAAATTTTCCCTCGTCAACCTGACGGCATATCAAATTACTCAATTTCCACGTCAACCTGACGGATTCTCAATTAACCTAATTCTACGTTAACCTGACGGATTCCTTATTCTATCATTATTTCTTACTTATCTATAACAACGTCCACTGGACGCTAACTCAATTTCTCTAACGTTTATTACCTCTAAATTCTCCGAATTTTTATTCCAAATAACAATCAAATTTTCCTAACACTCCTTAATACAAAATTATCAAATTCACAAAATTTATCACTTGTCGATTTTCTAATTTATTCATTTCATACAATCCTAATCACAAAATCTACAGAATTACTTTTCCAAATTTTCCAACCAAAATTCTTCAACTAAATTTCACAAAATTTCTTCTGACAATTTTTCTTTATCAAATTCTCTAATTCCTAAAATTCATCGGAACTCAATAATTAAATTTGCTTAATTAAATTTAGCCAAACGGCCTAAATTCATCCTTCCACAATTGCCAAAATTTTAATACATAAATTATAAATGACCTTTATTCTAAACTACGTACTTGTTCAAATTTACCAAATTTTCTGAACTAATTTTTAACTAATTTTCGATACTTATAAACAAAAGACCGAATTGAATTTATTTATTTTCTTATTTCCAGTTACTTGATAAATGTTTCAGGTTCTATTGTCTTAACTACTAAATGACCTTGACGAACTTAACTCGATTGGAATTCGCTAATACGTAAAGACTACCCGAGACGATTATTTTATTCTCGATAAAAACTTAGATTGGTGAATTCGGCCTAATGACGATTAGAATGGCCTGAATAACCAATTTACCTGGAGTTTCAAATATTTCTGCCAACGATGGAGTTGTCCAAGAGCAAGTAAAATTTCGCGAACAGCAACTTCCCTCAGCTTCTCGAGTCTGTCAATTCTTTTTCTCGTCTCCTCGATCTCAATTATATCTCGTACAAATTTCTCCCTGTAAATGTCGATAAATAAATAATAGATCAAAGATACAAATTCGTCAGCCTAACGGCCTGATGGGATGAAATTTTTTATAAAGATTTAGAATATAACGGCTCGCTTCGTTCCTCTCTTTCGTGAAGCCTCAAGCAAATTTTTACTTACGTTTATTTTGATGATAAGTTTTATTAGTCGCTGTGCACTGTACACTCACAAGTCTCGTCCGCCAAAAGGTACTGTTTTTGTCTTCGCCGGCTCTTTTATAACCTCTCACTCAGGTTCTCGAATTTTCCTATTGTCTCGTTCCCGCTTAGATTTTCTGGGGACAGCGGTGGGCTTAGCGGCCCGTACGACCCGGTGACGAGTCTTACAACCATCTACTCACGCTCAGAAGGTACGGAGTAGTCCCTACTCACCGCGACAAGATAACGGTGACTCTAGCCCCGCGCGGGAATTCAAATTCCCTGTCACAATAAAATCTTCATTTAATCTCAGTTAAATTCTTATCTTATGTTTGTCTAGGGCAAATAAAATCAGACGGGACCCATCAACAATGAAGGCAGTAAATTCGACAATAATATTTTTCTTACTATTATTTAAATTTACTAACGCTAACAGCGTACAAACCTTTCCTTTACAATTCAGCCTTTACTTTGAACAGCTGAATGAAGTTCGATTTACATAAAGCTATTGGAAAGTAGTTTCTGTTGTTAAATATAAGAATAAACCGATTTTTACTGATTTAGATGTCTTTCCCCGGGGAAAAAGGTTTAGATCTGATCAGATATGGGATTGGAGACATAATCAGATCTAGTCATATCTAATCAGATCTAAACAGATATAACAATATCTGGATTGAAAAATACATCAGACATAAAAAGATTGTAATACATTGAGACAATGCAAATTGTCCACTTTATCAGCTACGTGACATACCCTTGAAATTTTAACTTATCCATAATCGGTCCCGGTCGATATCTAGCACCGTAAGGGGAAAGTAGGGGAAAACCGAACACCATGCGGACAGGAGCATCGATCGGCACTTCGACCTCGATAGTCATAGCGTACAGTACAAATAAATTCTTATTTCTGTATTCAAAAAAATATAACAATTACTAGGTATTCACTACCGACAAATTCTAGACACTAGCTGTCGATTTCGTTTTAATCAATACAAGACACAAGCTGTCGATTGAATATAATTTTTTTTCATTACTGGTCCATAACCAGATTAGTTAAATTAAGTGTAACCATTATCATAAACAATTTGTTATAGTTGTCTGAATATAGCTAGTATTTTATAAATCAGTGTTAGTTATTTCACAACAACTACCTCACATTCTACAACGAGTCTTAAGCTGACCATGGTCATTGAAACATTGCTGGACAAAAGTGTAAGTAAATGAAGATTTGATACATTGGCCGGGTCTGAGTTATTTTAAGTTATTCACATAAAATACTAAAATCGAAGATACAAATTATCCGTCACCGCAGGTTAATATTTAAGAAATTTAGCGGATAAGATTTCACACACGGTAGCATCCCATAAAAATTAAGGAACTTATTGGGTCTCTGGCTAATCCGTAAGGTTGGAAGGCTCGATAAGGGAATTTTATTCAAGAGATAATAAAAATTCTGTTTCAACTGGCGCTCGAACAGGGACGCCGTGTTCGAGGAACCTGTCCCGGTGACGAAAAGTTTGATTGAGAAAAATTTTATTTCTTTTACGTAAAAATTTTTTTTATAAAAATTTTCTTCAACATAAGATTTCATATAAAAGTATCTTACAAAATTTTATTGAAAATTTGATTTTTCAGCTTTACAAAATCCTCAAGGATAAAAGTTCCTTTTACCCTGAAAAATTAAAATATAGAATCCTTCCATTGTAATTCAGGAATTTATAATTCCTTATAAAATATCTTATCTCATAAAGTTTAAGAATTTACCGGCTAAAAACACATTGTCAAATTTCCAAAAATTGAAAGTTTTATAGGGTCCTTACGAGAAAAAAAAAAAAAAAAAATTCACTTAAAATAATTACTGAAAAATTCAATTCTAAGCTATTAAAATTATTTTGTGAGAGTTTTATAAATCACCTGACTATTTCCTTCTTACGAGAGCTCAGACTTTATTCATTAAATAGGTTTAGTATTGTACAAAAATGTAAACATCTGAAAATTTATTATACTATAACCTTGAAGTCAACAGAGTATCTTAGTCTCCCAGAGACAAAGGATTAGGGCATTCCTTGCTGGGTCTGTTACACTGGATTTATTAAAACG
Organism: Cotesia chilonis; assembly: GCA_018835575.1. Lineage (NCBI taxonomy): Eukaryota > Metazoa > Arthropoda > Insecta > Hymenoptera > Braconidae > Cotesia > Cotesia chilonis. The sequence goes on from RJVT01000042.1 coordinate 846,906, forward strand.
AATATTGGAAAAATTCTTGGAAAAATAAACGAGACATTAACGAAGGCCTTGACAGAATATTAAGAGAAAATAAAATTTTAATCCCGGTAGAATTTCAGTATAATAAAAAATAAACCAAACAAAGACTCGAATTAATTTTTACTATAAGCAGCTTGAACATAATGTTCCCTCGTACCTCTATAATTCGTCCTCAAGTACCCGTGACGCTTGAGCCAAGACAATCCACCTCTCAAATGGATGACGCCCAACCGCTTCCAAACCAAGTAGAAAATTTAGTAACGATGCCGCATTCGGTAAATACCATCTTAAATAGTACTACTAACGCGGTAACGGACAGTCTGGACTCTTCAGTCAACAACGTAAGCGGAATTCAAAATCTTAACGACGCGGAGATTTCACATTGTCCAACACAGACTCTACATAACGTCATCCATCAGCTACGATTGGAAGTAGCCGCGTTAAAATCGGCTCACCAAAACGTTCAGGTCCCCGTAATATCTACGGCGACGCAGCCTACACACATGCCCATGACAGACACTACATACGTCAACACATACATGCATAACACACACATGTCAACTTTACAGCCACGAGAGTTATTCCCTAACACGCTGCCCCCATCAACAATACACGGACAGCGTTATCCCCTCTCCCAACAGTTGCCTGTATACCCAGTGTATGCAAGTACAACCCAGGGTGGGACTGCGCGTTTACCGCATGCGCAACAAGCTCCCCACTTACCCACTACGGTAAGCGGGGTGATGTTTCAACAGTATGTGTTGCCGCAAGGTATATCCCAACACCCATACAATAATACTCCGACAGTGCAGCACCCCTATACTAACTACAATACACAGTTAGCATCGATGAACACTTGGCAAGCCAACACATCTATGCGCCCAAATGACATAAGCCGAATTGCAAAATCTTGGAATGTCACATTTCCATCGCGCGATGCAACAGTTAATATTAATGCTAAAAAGTATCTCAAAATCATCGAACAACGTATGACGAGCCACGAGATACCATTCGAAAATTTTAGATCGGTCATAATTACTACTTTAACCGGGCACGTACTGGAGTGGTATTACCAAAATGAACATTTGTTCATTAACCGGCTCATTTTCAAGTCTCACTTTAAAGTCTGGCAAAGTCACCAGTCAGACGAGTCGATATTACAGGAGATCTTTGCTTCACAGCAAGCCCGCGATGAACTCGGGGTATCGTTTGTCAACCGTATGCAGTGTGTGTTCTCCCAATTAGAAGACCCGTTGCCGGAAGAGAAACAAATCAGGATTATTGTTCGAAAATTCAATCATCATTTCTTAATGAAATTTGCAGACGCTAATATTTTTAATTATCCTGAGCTTTATGCTCGTGTAAGCGCTTGGCAACCTATTGTTAACTCTTTTCAGTCTCCCCAAGTTGAATCAACAGATAAACCTCGTAATAATCATTTCACGAAACCATTAAAGTCGCGAACGAAATTGAACCCTGTTACCGAATCAGATGAAGTGGCTTCAGATAGGCAAACCCAGGATGATAACCCTGTCAATACCTATATCGGAGACCAAACGCTATTAGATGCTATATCCAATAACATTCCTTCACAGCGTAAATCACCTAATGCGAGTGATCCGATCCAAAATTCTTCGACGGCTTCTCAAGAACCTCTCCAAAAATTACTGCAATTATTAATTGAGAAGTTACAGATAGATACACCAACCTCCCAACCGTCAGTGTGCAAGCGATGCGGTAAGAGAGGACACACTGTCGACGTTTGTTGCATGCCCACCACGGACGAATTACGGCAACGCGCGGGTTTCCCTTTACTCCCAAAAAATGCAAAGCCAAAAAACGAGTAAGTGCCCTGGTAGACAGTCTAGTACCAGCCAGGGCCAATAAAGCCTCAGAAACAAGTTCAACTCCTAAACAGTCATCAGAAGCAGTAACTATCACCACCAATTCTTCAGATTTGGTGACTGAAACAATTAGGTCGGTTCCTGAGGGCTCACTCGAAATTTATAATTCAAATTTAGCCAATGCCTCACAAGATGCACCTGTTTCCGATTCCGAATTTGAGGGTTATGAATCCGATGACGAAACAGACCAGCCCGGGAATCCCGAATTAAAGATTCACGCTTCTTATAACGAATTGACAGATTATCTGATGCCTATACACGGTGCCGCTAGTCATGTTAAATCCATCACTGCTAGTTTACAAGCCCCAGCGGAAGTAAGCCGAATGATAGCTAATATTTCGATCGATTCCCACGCAATAGAAGCCCTGCTAGACAGTGGGAGCGAAAGAAGCTATATCTCCGAAGCAGCTTATCTCACCATACAGGGTAGCGAACTTCAAAAATTAGGACCGAATCCTACTAGTACCCATGGAATCACGTTAGCTGATTCTGGGTCGACCTACACCAAAGGTGGAGCTCCTTTTCGGATCGAGATAGACGGACGCGCGATTCTCACATGGTTGAGCGTACTTCCTGGTCTCTCAACACCGATTATCTTAGGTTTAGATTTCTGGAAACTTGCAGATGTCCGAGTAGAGTCAAAAACCACCACCTGGAAATTAGGAGATGACCCAAAAGGTCATCAATTTTGCTCGCGTTCCACCAAAAGTTCAGTAAGTTCCATTAATGCTTTAACTTCCTCTGAGCGCTCGGAACTTCAGAACTTTCTCACTAACGAATTTGATAAAAATAAAGCTGCAAAGTTAGGATTGACTCATCTAGTACAGCATCACATTGAGGTTAGTGACGAAATTCCAGTTAGATGCAAACCCTATCGCCGTAGTCCCCCAGTAATGAAAGCATTACATGAGAAGGTCGATGAACTGCTAATGAAAGGATATATTCAACCCTCGGACAGTAGCTGGGCCTGTTCACCAGTAATGGTCCCAAAGAAAAACAACACCTAGCGAATGTGCATAGATTACCGCCCACTCAATCGAAAAACTCGGAAATCAGCATATCCATTACCAATCATGCACCGGATTTTATCTAGTCTCCGTGGAGCAAAAATCATTTCCACGATTGACCTCAGTGACGCATTTCATCAGATCGAAATAACTCCCGAATCACGAAAGTACACAGCATTCTGTGTTGATGGCCGTGGCTTATTCGAATGGATTCGCATGCCTTTCGGATTAGTCAATGCACCAAGTACTTATCAGGAATTAACTGATAAAGTTCGGCGCACGGTTATTGAATTATTATGGGAAACAGCTGCGGCATATGCAGCATCCGCAGAAGAGAAAATTTTCGCATATCTAGATGACTGGATAATTATCAGTAGTACAGTCGAAGAACACAAAATTTATCTACGAGCCGTTCTTGAAGCATTTCGAAGGGCTGGCTTGAAGATGAATGAGGAGAAAAGTCAATTTGGTAGATCAGAGGTCAAGTTTTTAGGTTTCATAATTAATGAAAGTGGTATGAGCCCAGATCCAACGCGTTTAGAACCAATTGCAAATTATCCCAGGCCCCAAAACCGTAAGGAACTACGTAGGTTTAATGGACTCATTAATTGGTATCATAAACACTTAAAAAATATAGCAAAAATCCAGGGTCCACTAAATAAATTAACCAGCGTTCGTACAGAATGGAAGTGGACTGATGTCGAGGAGAATGCATTTATTGAAACTAAGAAAGCTTTACTCCAAGCATCGACCTTGGCGTTACCTGAACCCGATAGACCGTATCGTTTATACACCGATGCCAGCAATACTGGTTTAGGCGCAATCTTGACCCAGTATGACTCTATAAAAGATAAAGAAAATCTAATCATATGTTTAAGTCGACCCCTCAATAAGGCGGAAACCAACTATACAACCACTGAAAAAGAATGTCTCGCGGTAATATGGTCCTTACGGAAACTACGTGGCTATCTAGAGGGATTACCTGTTACTGTTTACACTGATCATTCCGCACTACAATGGCTGTATAACTTAAAAGATCCCGCAGGTCGCTTAGCACGATGGGCAATTGATCTTTCAGCTTATCGACTAGACATAATTCATTACAGAGGCTCTCAAAATGAGGTTCCAGACGCGCTATCACGTCTCTATGAGAACTCCAGTAATGATCCCCACTTAAATGCCATTGCCGATCTCACGACAAGTTGGTATGACGAAAAAGTCCGCGTAATAAGTAAATTCCCGGACCAATATCCCAAATGGAAGTATGAGGATAATCAACTATATTATTTTAGACCCACCATTATCAAAGAAGTCCTAGGTGACTTAAACGCATGGAAAATTGTACTGAAAGAACCTGAAATTAAGACACACATTGAGAAAGCTCATTGTGAAGTCACATCCGGCCACCTGGGTATTGATAAAACATATCAACGCATACGCGAGACCCATTACTGGCCCGGAATGTTTCGCGATATCGCCACATTCGTGAACTCATGTGAAATCTGCCTTCAGACTAAGTCCGATCAGACAAAATCCCGAGGTTATACTGGAACACGTCCCCCAACACAACCTTGGTCCATCATTTCGATAGATACCATTGTTCCTTACACTCGATCCGCATCAGGAAACCAGTACGCGTTAGTAGTCGAGGATATCTATACTAGATACCTCGAGATATTTCCTTTAAAGCAGCAGACTGGGAAGTCTATCAAAAAACATTTACATGAAGTCATAACTCATTGGGGGCCTGTTCGCCAAATCATTTCTGATAATGGCAGAGAGTTTATAAACAAAGGCATACTAGACTTCATTAAACAGAACAACATACAACTCACCCCCACTCCGATAGGTCATCCTAGCGCGAATCCGGTAGAACGTTGTAACCGGACAATTAAACCAATGATCGTTGCTTTTACTGGACAAAACCAGAAAGACTGGGACGAACATTTGCCTGACTTAAAATTCGCTTACAATACTTCTGTACATACTGCCTTAGGGGTATCCCCTTTTTATTTGAATCACAGGCGAGACCCATCCCTCACACAAGATGTCAATGCACATGCTGACCTACCTGACTTTGACTTGGCCCTGTGGACAAGCCGAGCAAACCGACTCGACGAACTACGACACTTGGTGGAGAGTCATATGCTCAAGGCTCGGGAACGCACTCGCAGACAGTATGAGAATAAATTCTCAGCTCAACCTATCGATTTAAAAGTAGGAGACCATGTCTATTACTTAAATAAAAAATTAAGCAAAAAAGTAGACGGCTACAGTGCTAAACTAGCTCCTAAATATTCTGGCCCTGCAATCGTTACCGAGATTGTAAGTCCACTAGTGATCCAGCTGACAGACCTAGCAGGCAACAGCCTGGATACACACTACCTCAATGATCTAAAGATCCCCAGACGGTCAAAACGTCAAAACTAATTATTACCAATATATTTCAGATCGCATTGTATAATGCCAAACATTCACATCACCAACTCGGACGACGAGTCTGTTTCAACGAGTCAGAAGAGCCTGCTTGACCCGTCGATGGAGGCTCCGAGTCTCATGTCCATCTCATCTCATCACACATCATCAATCTCACCACAACCCTCAGCATCGGAGATCATCGAACATCCGGAGACCATCCAGCTGCCAGAGACAACCGTTACCGCTACCCAGTTGACATTTAAGCCAATCTTAACAGCTCCTCCGACACCATCAGTCACAACGTTGCAGAATTCGCTGAAAAATGAGTTTGCAAAACTCCACGCACGGATTGATCGAGCTATCACAACTCAGACGGTCCTCAACAAACACCTAGCTTTGCCGGAACATCCTGAGTGGGTCACACACTTCGCTGACCGCCTTGAAGACGTTTACCGTTTACTCCAGACTAACTCGAGAGACATCGCCAAGCTCAACGCCCGGCTAGACCAACAAACGCCTGAGATGTTCACTGAATCACGAGAGGATGCCCAACAGACCGTAGTCCTGCTCCAGGAGCTCAAGGGGAGTGTCAACAAAGCCAACCAAGAGATCACTGAAAGGCTGGAAGCCGTGGAACGCCAAGTTCAACATTTCAGTTCCCGTGAGGCTGCACCCATAGTATCAGCACCTGAAACCTCGACTGCAATAACCCAGTCGAAGCCTGCCAAGTACACGCTTGGTAGAACTCCTGTAGATCAAAAGGTGGTACCAATTCTAGCAAACCAACCAGCTTCAGTCTGTGGACCGAATGCAGGACTAAAACGAAGATCACCAGCAGCTACTCAGACAACTTCAGAAGGTGTCCAGTTTCCACCATCGGGTCTGCTAATGCGTCGTGACGCCAGAGGAGAGTTCACAAAGGAGGAATCACTCCAGTACAAGCAGACCGGAGCTATCAGCAAGAATGCTCCTGTAAAATCACCAGTGGTCACCATCATGAGTGAATTGCCTTACGCCCAAACGCAGCCAGCTATTAAACAGCTGCCGTCAATCTCCGGCGAGGACGCTTATAAACAGTTTTTTCGAGATACTGCTGATGCCGAGCCCAGCTCTTCTGCGAAGCTAGAGGATCCAACAATTATAATCCATAATGGGGTACGAATTATGAACTACGCAGCATTCCGCAAGGCCATCCAAAGTACATGTGCAATGGTACAACCGTACCTATTGCATGAAGACAGACAGGATTCCTGGACTCAGACCGTCACAAGCCAAGCCCAGGCCCTGTTCATCTCAGAAGGATGCCAAAATTGCAGGCAACGAGATCACAAAATATCGGAGTGCCAACTGCCATGGAGACCTGATATGTGCCACATATGCTATCAAGATCAAGTAACAACCGAGACTTGCTTCCGACCTCATATCAAAGAGCAGCAAGATTTATTTCGGGGACGCTGTTCTGGATGTGGACTGCCAGTTCAATTTTTCGACCCTCAATGTAGAAGCTGCAATCGTCGCTACCCAGGCTACAAAAATTGGATCGGTACGAAGTACACCCAGAGGGACATCGAGCGCTTTCATCAGGCCCATCTACGAGCCCTCCACAAATAATTCATTACTTCACAGCCATTCCATTCAGTCATTCATTCTATTTTTATTTTTGTTTTGTACCACTGTAAAGGCCAGTGTACTAATTTTCTTTTACGTTTCAGCAAAATAATTAAATAATTATTTTCTAAGTCTCATTATTACTATTATAAATAACTTCTATTATTTTTTTTCTCAGAGAAGAGGTCAAAGTCACACGCTCGGAGTGCCGATGGATCTCCAATTCATCGTTACTGGTACCCCGTGCCGCCTCTTTCGAAATATTTTAATCTTCAACTCTATTTACTACAAGTTTAAACTTTCTTTTTTTTCAAGAGTATGTCTCAGCTTAGTGAAGGAGATTGAGACAATGCAAATTGTCCACTTTATCAGCTACGTGACATACCCTTGAAATTTTAACTTATCCATAATCGGTCCCGGTCGATATCTAGCACCGTAAGGGGAAAGTAGGGGAAAACCGAACACCATACGGACAGGAGCATCGATCGGCACTTCGACCTCGATAGTCATAGCGTACAGTACAAATAAATTCTTATTTCTGTATTCAAAAAAATATAACAATTACTAGGTATTCACTACCGACAAATTCGAGACACTAGCTGTCGATTTCGTTTTAATCAATACAAGACACAAACTGTCGATTGAATATAATTTTTTTTCATTACTGGTCCATAACCAGATTAGTTAAATTAAGTGTAACCATTATCATAAACAATTTGTTATAGTTGTCTGAATATAGCTAGTATTTTATAAATCAGTGTTAGTTATTTCACAACAACTACCTCACATTCTACAACGAGTCTTAAGCTGACCAAGGTCATTGAAACATTGCTGGACAAAAGTGTAAGTAAATGAAGATTTGATACATTGGCCGGGTCTGAGTTCTTGTAAGTTATTCACATAAAATACTAAAATCGGGATACAAATTATCCGTCACCGCAGGTAAATATTTAAGAAATTTAGCGGATAAAATTTCACACACGGTAGCATCCCATAAAAATTAAGAAACTTATTGGGTCTCTGGCTAATCCGCAAGGTTGGAAGGCTCGATAAGGGAATTTTATTCAAGAGATAATAAAAATTCTGTTTCAACATCTGACCAGATATAACTATATTTGTTAACTATAAATAAATACTTGTAAACTATTTTACTGAATATACTTTCCTCCTCTATATTATTATTATTATAAGTTTTACTTGAATACCATTTTCTGGTTTTTACAAGGCTGACTGTCTTAGCATCTCCACATATAGTCTTTTTTTTAAACTCTCTATTATCAACATATGCTCCCCGCTTTTATATTATCAACGTAATCTTTCAACTCTTATTATCAACATATTTTCCACTTTTTTTATTATCAATATATTCTTGCACATATCTTTCATTATTACCAACATATGCTCCCCATTTTTACATTATCAACACAATCTTTCAACTCTTATTATCAACATATTCTCCACTTTTATTATCGATATATTCTTGCACAGATCTTTCATTATTCTCCATGCGGTTGTGGACCGACTTGTGCTTTCTCTACTGCATTTACCCTATTCCGCACCCCTTTTGATCGGTTGTTGGAATAGTGGCGATGGGAAAACCACAGAGAAAACCCATGCCAGTACAGTTCGGCTACCAGAACCACCCCCGACGGTTGGTGTTGGAATTATTCTAACAACCGTCGGGGCTCGAACCCTTGCCTCACGGCATGATGTGCGACCGAACTAACGAGATAATGACAGTCCGCTCGGCCATCATGCCACTTCTGCTTTCCTCCTATATAAATATTTTATGATAGTCTAGTCAACAAGTAACTTTTAGGTCAAAATTTTTTCGAAGGCTCGGAAAAATATGATTGAGGTGTCATTCGATTTGTTATCACATCTAGAAAGTTTTCGAAAAATTTGAAGATGCGCTCGCAAAAATTACAAAAATCATAAACAATTAACTGAAAAAAAAGAGGTTTAGTTTTTTGCTTATATCTCAAAAACTTTTTGAGATATCCAAAATTTGAAAAAAGTTCCAAAAAAAGAAGGAAATTTCCTAAAAAAAGTATCAACTTCCAAAATTTTAAAATAAATATTTATAATTTTTACAGAGGGCTGAAAACATGCCCGAAAACGGGCGCTCGGGTATCCTGAAGCCACGCCCCCTTGGTACCTTTTAACAAAAAATATTATTTAAACATACAAAATATCAAAATTAAAAATTGAAAAAATTCAGGCACTTACAGAATAGACAAATAAATAATAATCTGCCATCAAAAAATTTTTATTGCGATTTTTCATTAATTTATGCATTAGTTAATTAACAATTTCGTATAGCTTGTACATCAACATTGCAAGTGAGATAATTGTTGAACTATGAATCTCAAATTTTTTTGACCGCTGAGCTATTTTTCAATGACCACAGAAGAGATTCCTATCGGTAGAACTGAATAATTGTTAATCCCCAGATTGTTATTAACAATTTACGTCAGTGACAAATTAAAAAGTTAAATAAATCCTGTAAAAAATTTTTGTTTTTCAGACAATTACGTTGATTCATTTTCCTATTAACATAAGCGACTTAAAAATGATTTTTTATAATTTTGATCATTTATTGTTTAAAAAATTGTTATAAAGAAATGTGTTAATTATTAATAATTTAAAAAATTTTTTTTGGATGTATAATCTTCAATGCAAATTATAATTAAAAAAAAAAAAAACCGTTTCTTAAAAAAATTATTATAGCCAAAGCCAAGCTCGATATGCTACAAGGTAATTGGACCAAATTCGAGGCAGATCACGAAAAGTTAATTTCTTCGAAGTCCGATGTGTCACCAGATCATGACTACTTCAAGAATAAATGTTATGAGCAGTCAATGCAGGCATACGTCAAAGCCTAAGCCGCGCTACAAACCAGGTTAGCCGAACTAGAGGCATTAAACCCTCCAAGAGGACAAGACTTAGCGGATCACAGTTTTCAGGGAGAACATTCTCTTCGAACAGCCTTGACGGATATCTCACTCTTAAATTTTTCGGGAAAATTTTCGGAATGGAGACACTTCCAAGATCTTTTTGTCTCACTGGTTGGTACAAATCCAAATATTACCGCCGTAGAAAAGATGCATTACTTGTGCTCCAGCCTGGAAGGTGATGCAGCCAGACTTATTTCCAATTTGAAGATTTCTGCAGACTCATTTTCATCAGCTTGGGACATACTCACTAACAGATTTGAGAACAAGAGACTACTTAAGACTGCTCACCTTCACAAGCTAAGATTAATCAAGAAGTTCGAACGACGCAGTGCTAAGGAGCTCAATCGTCTGCTAGTCACTTCATCCGAGTGCTTAAATGCCCTTAAGTTTCTCGGCTCCCCAGTTGAGCATTGGGATGAGATTCTAGTTCACGACATGGTTCAGGTACTAGATCCTAAAACTCGGGAGAGTTGGGAGATTCACCTTGGGGCATCAACAGAGTACCCCACCTACGAAAAGCTCAGAGAATTTCTACTTGGAAGCGCTCGAGCCTTAGAAAGTATTGAAGAACAAGAATCATCTCCGCCAAAGACAAGTCCTTCTACATCAAACTACAAGCCTTTCATCAAGCCGGCTAGAGCCCTATTAGCAACGTCTACTCCCATCAATCCACGATCGGGAAATCAGATCACTCTTAGTAATCTCAACAATTATTGCTGTTCCTGCAAGAAAGATCACTACATCGTCTTTTGTCCAGACTTCAGAGAACTTGATCCAAAAGACCGCTTCAAAGTCATAGTGGATGAACGACTGTGTTACAATTGTTTGGGAAGACGCAACCTGCGCGATTGTAAATTAACTCAAGGATGCAAGAAATGTCAAGGTCGACATCATACTTTGCTTCATGATGTAGCAGAACAACTGTTGGAGCACTCAAGGTCTTTCACCTTCTCTTAGCCTTCTGACACCCAACAACTTGACCAGGATGCATCATCAACTGATCCTCCTCCAGGTACATTATCGGCATAGCAATTACGGCGGCTCAGATCCGCGTTGCGCTGTTTCCAGCACAAGACATCTCAACAACTAGTTAAGACTTCTCAAATCATCAATAACCAGAGCTTGGTCAAGACATCTCTCAAGGCCTCTCAACAAGTTTAGATTCAGGCTTCTCATCCAACTAATCGACACCCGGTCTTAATAGTTACTCTTCCGAATCCAGTTCTACTTGCTACATTAAGCCCAGTAATCACTTACAAAGGGATTTCTCACAAAATACGAGCACTAATAGACCCAGGATCAGAAGTCTCACTCATCGCGCAAGACAAAGTCAAAGCATGCGGTCTCACACCGTCAGCTGAAGCTATCCCAATTCAAGGAATTGGACAAGCAAGCCCTGAGCATACACTTGGTAGAGTATCCGTCACAACACGGTCAGCTCACTCAGCAGCAAAAGTAGACCTCTCAGCTTATGTGCTTCCCAAAATTTCGGCAACCGTGCTATCAGCCGTAATTCCGGATCCAGGATGGTCACACCTTGGAGGCTTAGCCTTGGCAGATCCCAATTACTTAAAACCAGGCAAAATTGACGTTCTTATAGGAGCCGATAATTTTACGAAAATATTAGCTTCAACTAACCTAATCAAAGGAGACCAATCATCACCACTAGCAATTCACAATATATTTGGATGGGCAATACTCGGAAATACTCCAGCCACTCCGTCTAAGAGTTGTGCATATTCACTTTGTGTCACAAACTCTGAAGAACTGCACGAACTTCTCACCAAATTCTGGGTTCAAGAAGACTTGCCTACTGATGAACATGCAACATTCAGTCAGGACGAAGTTGAATGTGAAGACCATTTCAAGACCACTCACATGCGAGATGAATCAGGTCGATACATAGTCAGACTACCATTCAAGTCAGATTTATCAGCACTAGGAGAATCCAAGTCCACGGATTATCGGTCTTTACAACGTCTGCTCAAGCGACTTTCTCAAAATCCCGCTCTTTAAGAAAAGTATTTTCAATTCATGAAAGAGTACGAAGACCTTGGTCATATGCAACTAGTACCTGAAGAAGCCTCAGAGCCAAAACACGTGTATTACTTGCCTCATCATGGAGTGTTGCGCGAACAAAGTACGTCCACGAAGCTGAGAGTCGTTTTCAATGGATCTAGTAAATCTTTAACACAGATCTCTCTCAACGATGTTCTCCACACTGGACCTAAAACTCAAGCAGACATTTTAGATGTACTTCTCTGGATTCGACTCCACAAATACGTCTTCATTACAGACATCGTAAAGATGTTTAGACAAATCTTAGTACATCCTGATGACTGGGATAAGCAAAGAATTTTGTGGATTGATATGCAAGAGCGCATCAGAGCATTTCAACTAAAAACCGTTACTTGTGGAACCAGGCCAACTCCTTATCGAGCTTGTAGAGTTCTTCTTCAACTAGTCGAGGATGAAGGAGCGGAATTCCCTCTTGCTGTTGACCCTATTCTTAAAGGAAGCTATGTGGATGATATCTCTGGTGGAAGCTATGTGGATGATATCTCTGGTGGAAGCTATGTGGATGATATTTCTGGTGGAAGCTATGTGGATGATATCTCTCGGATCGGTAAATTTTCAGAAATCTCAAAAAAACTACGAAAAAAAATTTTTTTAGATGTGGTTTTTTTTTTAATAACTTTTAAACGGCTACACCGATCAATTCCAAAAACTAATCAGCTCTTAACATCGAAAAACCACGTCGATCGTCAGAGGGCCAGTCAAAATCGGTTGATTCGTTCGTGAGTTATCGTTGACTCAAGAAATCAACAAAAAATGTTTTTTTCGGATTACACCGAAATTTCCGGTCTAATCAATTTGCGTTTGAAAGTATATCATAGAGCTTAAAAAACTCCATCAAATGATGCTAACCACGTGAAAATCGGTTCATTCATTCAAAAGTTGAAAATTGAAAATTAAAAAAGTAGTGATTTATTAAACTCCTATCAAACTTTTGAGCTCGGAGAGCTCAAAACTACACGAAAATTAGATTTTTAAGCTCGAAGAGCTCAAAAACGTAATAAGTGCAATTTCCAGCGCTCAATTAAGAAAGTAGGGGGATGTTGCAGGGATGGCCTTCAGGGTCAATCGTTTTCCTAATTTTTTCTCCAGTTTCCATCCGTTCCTTTCCCTCTAATATTCTGGCACACCTTTTACTATTTTTTTTTGTAATCCTTATTAAAATTCAAGTTTTCTATCCCCGTCCTTCTCTCCTGTGACTGTGCCGAGAAGTCTCTCTCCTTTAACTTTCTGCTCGTTTCCTTCCCCTCCATTCACTTCATCTCCCGTCCTGCCGATGACTATCCACATCTCGTGAGATAGCTTCCCCTCTCTACATCTTTTATCTTTCCTAACGCCGTCCTTCTTCCTATCTCTTCACAGCATTTTTTCACCAACGTCCTTCCTTCATTGTATCTTAGTTTTTCCTCAAACTTTAAAGCTCTGTATCTCGTACTGACCCTTATCATTTCCAGGTCTAGCTCTTCCCTCACTATGTACCCTGGTACCTTCCTACCTACCCTCATTATCCATCTTCTGTAATGCTCTTGCAGTCTTTCCACCTCCTTTCTCTCAATCCAGCCCCACAATTCCGCTCCGTACATCAGGATGCTTTTCACTATGCTGTTAAAGAGAAGCATCCTCCATTTAAGTCTTCCTCCAAATTTCCTTTCTCCTAACCCCCATACTCTTCCCATTGCCTGTCTCGTTTTCCTCACCCTTTCATTGACGTGATTCTTTGCCCCATTATTCCTCATGAATATATATCCCCTAGAGTGATCGTTAAAAATTAAATTACTTGAGGCGCCCCCTAAAAAGCTTCCTTTTGATGAAAAAAGACTGAAAAAATTGTTTGTAATTTTTTTAATCCAAGACAACACGTGCCTCAAGCCGATTTAAGTTAATTTTTGGGTATAATAATGTTTTTTGAGGATTTATAATAATAAATACAATTTCATACAAAATACGAACAATCAGAGAACCTAAATTCATGAGAATACGATAGTTAATGAAAATTACAATAAATATTTCGAACTGTAAGGTCTGTTTATCAAAAAAATTGATGATATTTTAATTAATATTTTTATTTTATGATAAAATTTATACAAATTTAATTTTAATCTTTAGTTTTCATTATTCCATTCTTTAAGTAAACTTTCTGTCGTTGTCTTGATGCCTTTGCTTTTGTAATCATCTAAAATTTGAACGAGGAATTGCTTTTGTTTTTCATCTTTTGTGAATAAATCGTTGTACTCTTGCATTAGTTTAACACCTCGTTCTGCAACATCGTTAACGACGGACAAATTTGTTACAGCCGTCAAACAATCTTGATAATTAGAGTCTTCTAACCATTTTTCACAATTTTCAGTCAACCAGCTCGTATTTAGTCCAAGTTTATGGAAACAATTAATAGAAGTTGCATTAATAAACTGTTCTAATCCTTGGTCAAATAATTTTGGGATATCCGCACGAGATACTACAGCCTTCCTAAGAACTTGTTCATTATTGTCTAATAAATCAGGTTCATCTGCATTTTGTGAAAATTCAATGACTTTTTTAACCATTTTCTGTTTCGTTTCCGTATCTACATCATCATCGAATAAAGCCAATAAACAATTTTCAGGATTCAGATACCACAAATGGTTTAAAATTTTACCTAAAGCACTCTCGTATATTTTTTTGTCAATAGGTTGAAAGTTATAAATAGATTTGAACAATTAAAAATTACAATTTGGTGCCTTAATCGATGATGTGGCGGCAAACCATATTCGTAAATAAATTTTCACAACAAACACGCAAATCATGCCCAGGCTTTTTTCTTCCGTAGACTTTAGTTTAAAAGTAAATCGTAACAGAAATATTTTCAATGAATATATTGCCTTAGCCATCCACCTGGCCTGATTCATAGCGCCAGGAGTATAAAACGTGATGTTATCAGGTATTATTCCAATAAATAGCAAGTTTAATTCTATTAGTTCTAAATAATCTTTTCTATCATGGTTCAAAGTAAGTTGTTGCTTAATGAATTCATGAATGTCTTGAATATCATTTTCTAATAATTTACCAATCAAGGGATCCGCTATTTCATTTTTAAATTGAAATGGGTCTAATTCAGCCCACTCTTTCTTGAATCGAGCAAATATAGGCACAGTTGGTCCAGAAACATTAGTTAACTTACTGTCAAATACAGCTATCAATACAACCTCGAATATATGATGTCTGCATCGCAAAATAAGAAGATCTTTCTCTAACAAATGCTCAATTAAAACTGCTGCACCATTATATTCTCCAGTATTCGATGTAGTAGTATCACAACATAAACCAACTACTAAATCACTGACTCCATACTCTTGAAGAGCATCAGAAACTGCATTTGCCATTGCTTGGCCTGTAGCATTTCCTAACGGTGGTATCGATAGAATTTTAGTTTTATTTTAGTTTTCGAATGAAACTATTATTGGGAGACGTTCTACGAAATTTCTCCCAGTAATATCAGGTAAGTGTTTACCGTCCCAATGAAAAATCAATCTACAAAGATCTGTACTTGCAAATCTTGTTTGAATTTCAGCCGCTCTTTTTTAACTTCCCGCTGAAAATCTCAGATTTTCCAAAATCGGGAAGTTATTGTTTTCACCCTGTTTTGCAAAAATCGAGTTTTCATCAGATCTCGACGTTTGAAGGTCACAGGAAGCTTCCCTGACTACCCCCGCGATGGTGACACTATGTGTGTGTGTGTGTGTGTGTGTGTGTGTGTGTGTGTATGTGACCCTCTCATAACTCTTGAACGGCTCTACCGATCGAAACGCGGTTGGTGGCATTCGATTAGATTCCAACAAACTTAAATTTCCTACAAATTTGAACCGATTCAGACCGGTAGATTCAAAGAAATCTAAAAACAACTGCAAAAAAAAATTTATTTAAAAGTGGTTCTTTGGGAATAACTTTTAAATGGTCCTACCGATCGATTCCAAAAACTAATTAGCTTTTAACCTATAAAATTGACGTCGATCAGCGTCAACCGCGTCAAAATCGGTTCATTCGTTAGGGAGATATCGTGAACAAAAGAAATCGAAAAAAATGGAATTTTTCAAGAAAGACTCTAAAATTTTTCATCTGATCAGTTTATGTTAACATACTTTTCATAGTACTGAAAAAACTGCATAGATTGCTGCAAACTGCGTGAAAATCGGTTAATTTGTTCGAGAGATATCGTTGTCGAAAAATTTTGAAAAAAGTGTTTTTTTTACATAACTTCAAGATTTATTTTTGGATCCTTCTCAATGGAATCAAACAATTATTAGAGCCTACAAAACCACGTCGATCGCTGCCAAGAACGTGAAAATCGGTTGATTGGTTCGTGAGTTATCGTTGTCGATAAAATTAGGAAAAAGTGCATTTTTCAAATTTTTCTTAGATTTTCGGTTTGATCAGTTTGTGTTTAGAAGTATATTGTAGAATTTAAAAAACTGGTTAGAATGCTGTTAACTGCGTGAAAATCGGTTCATTCATTCAGAAGTTATTGCAGTTTGGAAATTCAAAAAATACTGATTTATTAAACTCGAAGAGCTCAAAAGCTTAGAATAGCTAACTCTTTAAGCTCGGAGGGCTCGAAGTACCATACAAATTATATTTTCGAGCTCAAAGAGCTCAAAAACGTCATAAGTTCAATTTTAAGCGCTTAGATATGGAATTAGCGGGAAGTTGCAGTGATGGCCTTTAGAGTCAACCGCTTTCCAGATTTTTTTTTGTTGAACTTACGTAGTTTACCATTATGTATATTAAATAGTTAATTTTATTTATTGAGATTCTCGATCGATTGAATTTGGTTGTAATCGGAATATCCACTATTGGTAAGAATTTGTAGGCCGTAATTCGTACGTTAATTTTAATAGCAATGCTCGAGGAATTTGGAACTGTTCCAGACAGCTAGCCGACCGAGGCGCTAGCTACGAGCGCGAGCTCGTCCTTACCTCGAGCTTTGGTTTTCCCGCATAATCGCAAGATAACGAGCCATTACCGACCGTACCAGTTATCCACCGTGAACTTGTAGAATTTTGAATGCGAGCGGCGCCGAGAAAAAGCCATCATAACATAAATGGTAAAAAAAAAAATAAACGAAAAAAAATAATCAATTTCAAAATTAAAAAAAAAATCCTCAACCATCAGTTCCCCTTTACGAGACTAGGCTTGAAATTCGTGTCTCGGAGAGTAATATTTTTGAAAATTTTGGAAAAACATTCGAAGGATACAAACTATCTTAAACTCGCTGTTTTAAGTTTAAAATAAACAAAAACAATCAAATTCATAACGAATAATTTTTTCTATAAATTTTTTAAAAAATTAATCGAAAAACAAAAGTTTTGAAAAAAAAAAAAGATCCAAATCGGACAATTTTTCACTATGGCTATTTAAAAAAAAATCCCCGAAATCTTAAAAAAAGGCCATTCGGTAGCCGAAATGGAAGTAGATTTCATAACATTAAAAAAAATACTAGGATATAAAAAAAAAATCTGAATATATATATATATATGTTTGGTATTAATGCCGGTACTTTCCCTCAAACTTAGGTAAGCTTTCTTACTAATGATATTAGTTGGTGGCCTTGAAAAAGACCGTTGTTATTAAGACTACGTAGTAGTCTTAATAGTCCATTGAAATGTTACATTTTTTAGGCCTAACCTTGCATTTTTTAGAGGACGCAATTTTATTTTTTTGATGTGTAAGGGGGGTCAATGTAAAGCTAAAACCAAGTTTGTGGGGTCGTCACCCTTGTCCCACGGCCGCCATCATGAGAATAGGGGTTGAAATGGTTTTTACGATATATCTTTTAAACGATTTATTTGATAAAAAAAATTTGTAAACATTTTTTGTTGCAAATTGAATTCTCTACAACTTTGGCCTTATTACTTTTTGTCGTAGAACTATAAATAAAAAAGTTATAAGTGAAAATATTCAAAAATTCGACAAAAAAATTTCTATTTTTCGGAATAACTTTTTTTTTATTATTTTTCGAAAAAATTAAATCAAACCATTTTTGTAGATCGTTTCTTGAGAAACAACTTTTGTAAGCAACATTTTTTCATTAAGGCAATAGCTAAGGTTTTACAGCGCTCCGTAGTGAGTACTATTTTTCAGTACTCTTAACTATACCTATATTATACGTGTGTACTAATAATGTGTCATCAGTTATTATTCTTTTTTTTTTATTTTGTTATTATAATTTTTTTAATTATAAATTTTGCAATATTATTAAATTTATAATTAAAAAAATTATAATAACAAAATAAAAAAAAAAAAAAACAATAACTGATGACACATTATTGGTACACACGTACAATGCTTTTCAATGATTTGTACAGATCAAGAAACTCACGGAAAATAGAAACATTAAAATTTGGGAAACTTTAAGTTAAGAAATCACTAAAGACATCTCTAAACATAGACCAGTAAAATTAGATATCATTGATTTTGGACATTCTTAATATTTACAAATATAAATTCTTACAACTTAGAACAAAGACGATTAAGAATGAAGTAATCATACAAAATAAGCACTAAGAAATTTAAAATACAAAAGATAACTAAAAATTAATTAATTTTTCTATGACCGCTGCTCCAGAAAGTTGTACAGTTATTTTTGATCGATTGTCTTTTAATTTTAAAAACACACCAAGGTTTTGCTTTTAATTTTGGTAAAAAATATTTTCAAGCACCCGGAACTGCCAACAGATCCTGTAACCGCTGCTCCATAAAGTTATGCAGTTATTTTTAATCGATTGTCCTTTAATTTTAAAAACCCACAGAAATTTTGATTTAATCTTGGTAAAAAATATTTTCGAAGACCCGGAACTACCAACAGCACCTGCAACCACTGCTCCAGGAAGTTATACAATTCTTTGCGATCGATTGTCCTTTTATTTTAAAAACCTACAGAAATTTCAGAAATTTTGCTTTTAATCTAGGTATATATTTTACAGGACAATTGGTCAAAAATAACTTTACAACTTCCTGGAGCAGCGGTCACAGAAACTGTTGGTAGTTCCTGGAAGTAAAAAATATTTTTTACCTCGATTAAAAGCAAAATCTTGGTGTGTTTTTATAATTAAAAGACAATCGATCAAAAATAACTGTAAGCTTCCAGGAGCAGCAGTTACAAGAAAATTAATTAATTTTTAGTTATCTTTTGTATTTTAAATTTCTTAGCGCTTATTTCGTATGATTACTACGTTTTTAATCATCATTGTTATAAATTGTAAGAATTTATATTTGTAAATATTTAGAGATGTCCAAAAGTAAAGATATCTAAATTTACTTGTCTATGTTTAGAGATGTCCATTTTATTAAGTTTACAAATAACTAGAACTGTCTATTTTTCTAAATTTCTAAATTTTTCAATTGTCTTTTTATTGACTTGCTTAAATTTATTATTTTCCATTTTTTTAAATCTCTGTCATTTCACGTGTTTGTTTTATGGTTTGTTTAATTTCACGGATATCTTGTTTTTAAATTTTCTAATTTTATGCTTATCCTTTTTGAAATAATTCTATTTTTTTTGGTAACTTAATTTTTACATTACTTCCTCTTTTATTATCGAAATTTTAAATCATCTTTTTTTTTTTACAAATAATTTTTTTATTATTTCCAATATATTATTTATCCAAATTTTTTATTTAGTGATTTCTTTACTTAGAGTTGCCAAATTTTAATGTTTCCATTTTCCGGAAAATTCTTGACCGGTACGAATCATTGAAAAACATTGTATAATATAGGTATAGTTAAAAGTACTGAAAAATATTACTCACTTCGGAGCGCTGTAAAACCTTAGCTATTGCCTTAATGAAAAAATGTTGCTTATAAAAGTTGTTCCTCAAGAAACGATCTACAAAAATGGTCTAATTTAATTTTTTCGAAAATGTTGGGAATAATTATGATAAGGGAGGGATGCATGCTATAGTGGGGTAGGATCAGTGATAAGTTATATTGTAAAGTTAGTTATAAGTAATATACTCAGCAGTGCAGACGTGCCTTGTACGATTAAAGATAAAGCGCTTTATTACATAGATTATCCTGTCCATAAATTCAACAGGTTATGGGCCCAGGACGCTAGGATAAATATAAAATAAAGTTAAAGTCGAAGTGAATACTAGGTTTCTAAAGTGAAGCATAGTTTAAGTGAAAGTAAAGTTTAAGTAAAGATGGCGGAGGGCAGTAATTTTGGAATCGCAAAACTGAACAACAATAATTATCAAACTTGGAAATATAAAGTAGAAAAACTGTTAAAAAGAGAAGGAACATGGAGAGTAATTTCAACACCCAAGCCAACAACAGGTGCCGAAGCTATAGAAATATGGGAAATAAAAGACGAAAAAGCCCAAGGAACTATTTGTTTGTTGCTAGAGGACGATCAAACCCCACATACACTGGAGAAATCAACAGCCAAGGAAATTTGGGACTCTCGCATCCTATCACCAGAAGGCCAGTGGATTAAATAAATTTGCATTAGTGGTGGAATTATTACAACTGAAGCTAAGCGAAGGTGAAGATCTAGAAAAACATATTTCTAAAATACAGGAATTGACGAATAGCTTAACTGCCCTGGGAAGTAGGGGCATTACGGAATTTGCGCCATGGATTGTATTGCATAGTATGCCCCCCTCATACTATACACTTGTCTCAGTGTTAGCCTCAAAACCGGAAGAGGAATTAACATTAGACAACGTGAAAGCGACCTTGATCGGAGAATTTAAACGAAGAAAAATGACATCAGAAGCTAAATACGATAGCGCATTAAGGGTAGATAATCATAAGACCTTCGAAGGATGTTACTTCTGTGGAAGTATTAATCATATTAAAAGGGACTGCAGAAAATACCACAAATGGCTACGTAAGCAGCAACAACACATGAAGATGGAAAAGGATGGAAAAAAAATGGAAAAAGCCCGAGCGGTGCAAGAAACTACCACAACTAGTGATAGTGATAGTGACGAATTTACACCACAACAAGCATTCTCGGCCAGTACAAGCTTAAAGCAAAGACCTAAGAAAGAGTGGTATTTAGATTCAGCTGCTAGTAGCCATATGACCAATGACATCAGCTTTTTCGATGAAATTGATACTAATTACTCATCAAAAGTGCGAGTGGCAAACGGTAATTCATGTACAGTCTACGGAATTGGAAAAGGGAAAATAGAATGCTTAACATCTGAGGGTAGGGGAAATTTATTACAATTGGACAAAGTGCTGTACATTCCTGAGTTTGAATCGGGACTTATATCAATTGGGTCTTTGGATAAGCAAGGCTTCCAGGTAAAAATTAAAAATAATCAAATGCTTATTTTTAAAAATGAAAAAGAAATTGCAGTTGGAGATGGAGTCAGCCATATGTATAAGCTTAAAACACCAGAGTATGCCTTTGCTGTTTTACCTCATCATGCAAATGATTGCATTCATTTTTGGCATGCAAGGTTTGCCCATCGTGATCCAAAAGCAATAAAACAATTAGTTACCGGAAATTTGGCAGAAGGAATTAAAATAAATGATTGCCCAATAAAAGAAGTCTGCGAATCATGCGTTAAGGGGAAGATTCCTAGAAAACCCTTTCCCAAGAAATCCAAAACTTCAAGCAAAAGTCCTTTAGAGCTCATACACACCGATATATGCGGACCAATGTCCACGGCTACACCAGGAGGGCGCAGGTACGTCATGACATTGATAGATGACTACAGCAAATATACTTATTCTTATTTATTAACACATAAGTCCCAAGCAGAATTAATAATAAAACAATTTATTAAATATAGCAAAACACAATTCGGAAAAAGGCCTAAAGTCATAAGATCCGATAACGGAGGAGAGTATATCGACCATTCACTTCGAGATTACCTGAATAATAAAGGAGTTGATGTTCAACACACGATGCCATATACACCCGAACAAAACGGCTTAGCTGAACGTAAAAATAGATACCTTGTGGAGGCCGTCAGGACAATGCTGATCGACGCCAAGTTACCTTTAACTTACTGGGGTGAAGCAATAATGACCGCAACATATCTCCAAAACAGGCTGCCGACCAGAACTAGAGATAAAACACCTTATGAATTATTATTTAACGAAAAACCAAACGTCAGCCACCTTAAGGCCTTTGGTTGTAGAGTATTTGCTCATGTTCCAAAAGAACAGAGACATAAACTCGATTCAAAAGCTCGAGAATATATACTAGTTGGATACCCAGAAGGATCTAAAGGTTACAGACTTCTGGAGAGATCAACTGGAAAAATTATTGCAAGCAGAAATGTAACTTTTTTGGAAGGAGATCGCACTCAAGGGGAAGGGAATGATCAGAATTCGTGCGACTTTCAGTTACTCAACGGTGAAACATGCAACAAGAACATCGAACCGAATCAGCAAACAGTTTACTTCCCGTGCGACATTACCGATGATAACAGCAGCCTAATCAACAAACAAAATAAATCTTCAGTTCACTTGGATAAATCAGGGGAAGATTCAAACCAACCAAAACTCGACGACTATCATTCAGTTTCAAGCCAAGATGAAGCAAGCAACAATATTACCGATTTAAAACTAACCTCAACAGATGAATATATATATGACAAAGAGCGCGAGTACAACGAAGCCGAACCCAAAACTTACGAAGAGGCAATAAATGGTCCTCATAGTAAGGAGTGGATCAATGCGATCAACGAAGAAATCAACTCACTCCGAGCAAATAATACATGGAATCTAGAACCTGTCCCCAAAAACAAAAAGATGATAGGTTGTAAATGGGTATTCAAAATGAAGACTACTCCTGATGGAATTCCCAGTCGATTCAAGGCAAGACTAGTAGCACAGGGTTTTTCCCAGAAGTATGGATCCGATTTCGACGAGGTATTTGCACCGGTGGTGAGAGTTACAACCATTAGAGCATTTTTATGCCTTGCAGGCGAAAGAAATTACCACGTGAGGCATGCCGATGTCAAGACCGCTTTTCTGAATGGACATCTGAAGGAAGTGATATACATGGTTCAGCCACCTGGATGCAAAGATGAAACCCATAGTGACTGGGGATGCAGATTAGAAAAAACCCTCTATGGTTTAAAACAATCGGCAAAAGAATGGTACGAGATATTGAACCAGGTACTTACTGAATATAACTTCAGACGTAGCGAAGATGATCCGTGCCTGTACACACATGGCAACAACACCATTAGTTATCTTTTAGTTCATGTTGACGACATTCTAATAGCGTCTGCTTCAATTGATAGAGTCAACCAAATAATCGATGCACTAAAACTAGAATTCGACATTACCGATCTTGGAGAAATAAAATTCTATTTAGGAATCCAAGTAAAAAGAAATCCACGAGGAGATTTTACTATTAACCAATCAGAATATATACAAAAGATACTGAAGAGGACTAAACTGGACCAATCAAAAGCATCGACATTCCCTATGGATCCCGGTTATGAGAAGGAACGATTGAATTCACCGATAATCAAGAGTGAGCAGTACGGAAGACTTATTGGAGCCTTGTTATATGTTTCAGTAAACACACGACCTGACATCTCTGCACCAGTCGCCATTCTTGCTCAACATATAAAAGAGACCAGGAAAATAGACTGGAACGAAGCACAAAGAATCTGTAAGTATTTAAAAGGAACCATAGATTATGAACTAAAGTTGAGCGACCGCGATAATGCCCAGAGAAATCTAGTGGTCTACGCCGACGCGAATTGGGCTGAAGATCGAGAAACGAGAAAATCCAACTCCGGATACATTATCAAACTATTCGGAGGTACTATAAGCTGGTCTTGTAAAAAACAAGAATGCGTAGCTACGTCTTCAGTCGAAGCAGAGATTATTGCTCTATCAGTAGCTTCAAAAGAGTGTGTCGGGATAAGATCGATACTTGAATTTCTGAACCAACGTCAAGACGGTCCAACTACTATTTACGAGGACAACCAGGGTTGCATTAATAACATCCACACTGTGGGAAAGAGTCCCCAAACGAAGCACATAGACTCTAAATATTTGTATACCAAAGAGCTGGTCAAGAATAAAACTATTCATCTGATCTATTGTCCAACCACGGAGAACTTAGCGGACATACTCACTAAGCCATTGGGACCACAGCGGACAAAAGCACTGGTCGGATTGATCGGACTCATGGATGGAAGCTCAATCCCTGACCAGTGAGGGGAAGTGTTGGGAATAATTATGATAAGGGAGGGATGCATGCTATAGTGGGGTAGGATCAGTGATAAGTTATATTGTAAAGTTAGTTATAAGTAATATACTTAGCAGTGCAGACGTGCCTTGTACGATTAAAGATAAAGCGCTTTATTACATAGATTATCCTGTCCATAAATTCAACAGAAAAATGATAAAAAAAAAAGTTATTCCGAAAAATAGAAATTTTTTTGTCGAATTTTTGAATATTTTCGCTTATAACTTTTTTATTTATAGTTCTACGACAAAAAGTTACTAGGCCAAAGTTGTAGAGAATTCAATTTGCAACAAAAAATGTTTACAAATTTTTTTTATCAAATAAATAGTTTAAAAGATATATCGTAAAAACCATTTCAACCCCTATTTTCAAGATGGCGGCCGTGGGACAAGGGTGGCGACCCCACAAACTTGGTTTTAGCTTTACATTGACCCCCCCTACACATCAAAAAAATAAAATTGCGTCCTCTAAAAAATGCAACCCCAAATGTAACTTTTCAATGGACTATAATTTCTTGAGATGACTTGTTAGTCACACGCTCTTAAAAAAAGAGCCTTGAAGTGGCCTTGAAAAAGACCGTTTTCTTGAGTTGTGAGCTCTGAAAAGAGCTATTGAGACGAAACAATGCAAGTTAACCTTGCTTTTCTTGAGTTGTGAGCTCTGAAAAGAGCTATTGAGATGAAACAATGCAAGTTAACCTTGCACACTTGACTTTGATGATAAGAGCTCTGAAAAGAGCTCTTTGGAGGTAACTCGGATTAGAACTGTTGTAACGTTACACTACAAGGTAAGCCTTGCTCGCTTGACCTTGATGAATTTACTTTTTCTTATATGCAAGCCTTGCTCGCTTGCTATAGACTGCTTAAATTCTTCCTTCTCTTGATCCTCGTAGTTCGATGGATAAAAGTGGACTGTGTCGGTAGCTCTCCTCGCCGCCTCTTTTAAACGGTCTGGTGATTTGAGAGGGGATTGAATTATATGAATGCATTGGCTCGCTAGCTCCGATGGACTGAGTGGGGGTATCGAAGGTAGCGGCTCAATTACAACTTAGAATACTTTCCCACTATGACTGGCTCTCTCGTCATGGTCCGTGCGTTTGTTAGTACCTAATGAAGATCTTAACTATGATTGGCTCTCTAGTCATGATCAGTACGATTGTTAGTACCTAATGAAGATCTTGACCATGACTAGCTCTCTAATCATGGTCCGTGCGATTGTTAGTACCGAATAAAGATCTTGAGGGTTTTTTCAACATATATATATATATATATATATATATATATATATATATGTATATATATGTTTATATGTATTTTTATGTATATACATACATATTTTTCAGATAAAGAGGTGCTTTACTGATTTTCTTAAATTTTGTAATGAATGTAAGAATTCGCCCGATGAGGCACGGGGCACGGGTCTATACATACACTGTATCCGCGCTGGTACCCGTATGAAATATGTGCACGGGTGTAGTGACCAATTTCCATTTAGCTACCCGAGTAAAAAAATTATATATAATTATATATAACTATATATAATTATGTATAGAAAATGGCCTTATATATATATAACACCAGCGGTCACCCATCCAACTACTAACCCTGCTCAATGCTGCTTAACTTTGGTAATCTCCGTGTGTCTTGAATTTTCTGTCTGCTATGCTGCTATCTTAGACAATAATGATTCTATGATCTACTTAATTTATCATATGAGTTTATCTTAAATATAATATGAAAGTTGATTTTATAATATATTTAGATAGTCATAGTTCATAATTTATTTATTTTAATAAATTATTCATAAAATAAATAATGATTTTACTATTAGGTTGTAGTAGAGCAGACCTAAACATTTCATAGGAAATGTAAAAATTTGTATTTCAGAATTATTTAAACGTAATTATAAACACCATTTTGCACTTTTTGTGATTATCAAAAAAAAATTTGTTTCAAATAAAAAATTTTGATCACATCTAACTATGCAAGTCTGATCAGATCTAATTATATAAAGACTCATTCATATATAATCAGATCTGATCATATATAGACTTATATACGGATTATGCATGGGGTTATAACAGCCAAGTATGATTATATCCGAGAAAAAATTTTTATATATGTTAATTATATATAAGCATACATAATTATTAATTATATATACTAATATATAATTAGATATAAGACTATGTATAATCTTGCATGGCTGTATATTGCTCCATACCTTGAATAAAAAAAAGTATTGAGACAAAGAAAAAAGTATTGAAAAGTATTGGATTGACTAGAAAATTAATACTTATCAATACTCTTTTCTTTGTATCAATACTTTTTTTTATCAGGGTATATAGTCATATATAATTATATATGATTATATATGACCTCATATACAGTTCCATATATAATCATGTATGATATATATAATTATATATGGAACAATATATAATCTTGCTTGGCTGTATATTGCTCCATATATAGTCATATATAATTATATATAATTATACGAAACCCCGAAAGTCATTATATATAATTATATATAGTTATATATAAAGTTTTTTACCCGGGAAATCTAACAAAATCCGGCCATGTCAATTTAACATTCCCATATCTGTCATTTCCACAGATTATTTTTTTCCGTGTTAGATAAAAAAAGAGAGTGTTTTATAGTAATCACGAAATAATCACCTGAGTAAAAAAAATTATATAGAATTCTATATGATTCATATATAATTATATATGAATTATATATACATCTACATAATTATATATGAATTATATATACATCTATATAATTATGTATGAATTACATACAGTTTTTTAACTCTGGTTTGCTTTTATATAAGAATATAACTAAGATATAACTGGATAAGACTATTTATGTACTGATAAGGGTATATCAGACTATATGAATCCATATCAACTTCTATCAACCCTGATCAGGGATTTTTTTTTCAAGTTTATCAAAGTATATATAACTTTATAAAGTTATATCAGGCTATATCAGGACCTATTAAGAAATAATGTAAAATTATATATGAGCATATCAAGCTATATCAAGTCTGATATAGACATATCAAATTGATAAGGCTTGATCTGGCCTGATATGGCCAATTTTCATATCACGCCATATCAGGACATATCAAAAATTAAATATGGACATATCAGGTCATATCAGGCCAGATATGAATATATCAAAAATTTTTATATGGCCTTATCAGCTTATATCAAGCCTGATCAGAATATTTTTTCACGGGTATATAGATCCCTCTAACCCGGAATAGATCTACCTAAGAGCCGTGTAGTCCGACTGTAGTCCTTTAACTCCGACTTTAAACCCAGGGGTCCGAACATTCACCTAGAGGTCAGATTTTTAACCCTGAAGTCCGACAATATCAGTCTCTTAATAAAATTCTAATTATTTTTAAATTATTTATGATGATAAAAAAAATTAAAGATTTTTGAAAATTAATTTTACGCATAATTTTGTGCCATACTGCGAAGCTTATTAATGACAATAGATAAGATGCGCAGGTAGTTAATTACATTGTAAACCTTTTTGATGGGGGAAAATTCTAGTTTAGTTTATTTATTTATTAAAAATAAAATTGAATTTATGAACAAAATTTCAATTGCTCCGCAAACATGGACAACAATTGAAAAATCGTAACTCTTCTCGCAATTTTTTTCATTGTAAGAACAAACAACTTTATATCATTCTATATGACACGAACATGAAAAATATATTTTTATTATAAAATACGTCAGTTGTAAAAAACGTAAGAAACCACTAGAAAATAAGGGAGGGGGAGGGGGAATGGGCCCCCTAAAATTTGTAATATCCAAAAATATTTAAGGGCAAAAGGGCGTAAAGAAAATTTTTTTTTGTCAATCAGCTGAAAATCATCAAAGACGTGAAGATCAGTAAAAAAAAATTTTTTGATTTACTTACGCCAAAAGGGCGCATTTCAAAGGTATGTCCTTTTGGCTTTATAAAAATGTTTGTTAAAGCGAAAAGGACGTATAAAGAAAATTATGTTTTTTAATATAAAAAATATGAAAATAATGCAGCATTGAAGAAGCAATATCATAATACTGATGAAAAATGAAAAATTAAACTTAAAAAAGGAGTAAAATGAGGAACGAAACATTTTTTTTTCAATTTTCTTAAAATGATCTAATTTTTTTTCAGTTTTATTTGACTCTATTTGGAACTATCGAAAATTATATACTAATATATAATTAGATATGAGACTATGTATAATCTTGCATTGCTGTATATTGCTCCATACCTTGAATAAAAAAAAGTATTGAGACAAAGAAAAAAGTATTGAAAAGTATTGGATTGACTAGAAAATTAATACTTTTCAATACTCTTTTCTTTGTATCAATACTTTTTTTTCAGGGTATATAGTCATTCTCTCCAGAGAATTATATATAGTTATATATAATTTTATATAATTATATATAGTTATATACAATTATATATAACTATATATACTTCTGTTAAGAGATTTATGTATAACTATATATAATCAGATATCAATTATATATAAATCATATATAATTATATATGATTATATATAATCGTTTTTACTCAGGTACCATTACATTTCTAAACTCATTGACGGATTTCGCTCATCTTCGAATGCGTTCAAGGTTATTATCCAAAGAATACGTGTACTAAGTTTCTTCTAAATCCATACAGAATTGTAGGATGCTATCGTGTACATAAGTCGCGTTATATATATATATATATATATATATATATATATATATATATATATATTTATACTCGTGCTTCGTCCTTAAGATTAGTACCCTGAAATTCATTTAAATACTTGTAGTATCACGCAGTGTTGCCACTCATCCACTAGATTTGAGAGTAAGAAACGAAAAAACCCCCAGCGCTGGCGCCTTCAGACTGCCATCTACTCTCTCTCGGCCCGTGTACTCATTCACGTTTTAGTGCTTAACCACTCAACACCTTTAGTGCTTAACACAAAAAAAAAAAAAAAAATAATGCCGAAGAATAGAAGCTGATCAAGATCGAGGGACTCATCCGTCTCAACCAAATCTTTCAACTATCTCTAGAAGAAAGTTTAGAAATATGAAAGAAAATTAGCCAAGAAAAGGAGAAGGAACAAAAGTCGCGAGGAACGACATCGCCAGAAGGAACTGAATGATCAGAGGACTAACAAAGGTAATTAAAACAATTACAATAGAGATAAAAATAATGCTCAGAGCAGTTATTTTGGGACTGTATCACGCATTAAGTATTTTTATTTGACTACGTATGTATTTATATACAAAGTCACGAGTTTCCTCTTAAATAAAAAAAAAAAAAATTTTTCATACACAGGGCAGTTTGTGGAACTGTCTGCGTATAATAAATAGACAGGTTGTCAAAAAATAAATAGAGATGCTGAGCGGTTTGGGGGACCGTCTCATACTATCTAGAAATAATCGATCTACATCGGTAGATTACTAAATTATAAAATTCATCTGGTCGCCATCTTCTGTATTTCAGAAAATGACACGTCACAAATTGAGACGCCAGAGGTTGTAACGCCAAAGGAGGTTCCTAGGGTATCGACAACGGAGACACCGAATCAAACGACACCTGGCGACGGATCAGAGGAAACTGAACCTACGCCACCTGAGTCGGTAATTGAGTTATCCACAGAGTCAAATGTAAACAAAACCCAGGAGGTTGCTGAGCAAGTCAAAAAAGAGAAGGAGGTTGTGACAATAGACCTCGACAAGGACATTCTCGAAATTTTAGGTGATGACCCAATGAATGAAATTAAATATGGACCTGAGATCCATAAAGAAATTGCGACTAGGTTTGAACACATCGCAACTTTGGTGTTATCCAAAGAGAACCGAAAAGAAATAATGGAGAAATATTTGACACCGGCAAACTGTACTCGCTCAGGTGCTCCATTAATGGACCCTGAAATTAAGGCGGCTATCTCAGAATCTGTGATCAAGCGAGATAAAGGCATTGAGGAAAAACAAAAACAACTAGCTACAGCTATAGCAGGTCTTGGAAAGGTTATTTCCACGCAAATGTGTGCTACAAACAGGGACACAGAACTAGTAAAAGACCTTATGAACACCGGGCGTATTTTATGCGATTTACAACACGCTGAATCAGTAACTCGGCGTAACTTTGCACTGTACTCGCTGAAAAAAGAAATTAAGGACCAACTAACCGATAACAAAATAGATAAATTTTTATTCGGAGAAAATTTAGCGGAGACGCTAAAAGCAGCAAAAGCGGTATTAAAGTCGAGTACAGATATTAAGTTAGACTCAAACACTAACCCTAAAACAACTAAAGTGACCTCAAAGCCTTTATCTTCTAAAGGTTTAAACTGGAAAGCCCCGGTCCCATCACGCAGGCAGCAGGGATCTTACCAGAGGGGCCAGGAGACTGCCTTTCAACGGAATCAGCACGACAACTCATCGAAGAAGTCGCAGTCAGCGCAAGCAGTCATATCATCGCTAGATCTGGTAAGATATGCAGGACAATTGTCAAAATTTCATAAACAATGGTCATTGGTCTCAAATGACAACACCATAAAATCGTGGATCAATGGTTATAAAATAAAATTCTCTAAACCAGTTGTACAAAATTATATACCTCAAACGCGAAGCTTCTCCGAGTCAGAGAAAACTTATATTGATAAGTCCATTCAAGATCTGCTCAATATCGGAGCAGTAGCAGAAGTAGAACCAGACTTAGGACAATTTATATCAAGCATCTTTGTGATACCCAAATCCAATGGGAAAATGCGTTTTATTCTAAATCTCAAGGCTCTAAATGAATTTATTGATACTGAACACTTCAAAATAGAAGACCTACGTACAGTATTGAAAATAATCTCTAAAGACTGTTTCTTAATGAAAGTAGACCTCAAAGACGCATACTTGCTAGTGAAAATTTACCCAGAAAGCAGAAAAGATTTAAGATTTTTCTGGAAGAACAAGTTGTATGAATTTCTGGTATTACCCTTCGGGTTAAATGTAGCTCCCTACGTCTTTACCAAGCTATTGAAGCCAGTTGTTAAACTCTTAAGATTAGCACGATTTATATCGTCGATATATTTGGATGATTTCTTACTAATAGGACGTTCTCGCATAGAATGTAGACAGAACTTTAATATATCAATAAAGTTACTTACAGCCTTGGGATTTATTATAAACAGAAATAAAAGTAGCACTTCCCCATCTAGATCGTGTAAATATTTAGGGTTTGTGATAGACACCGAGAAATTTTGTATTAGCATACCTGAGGAGAAAAAAGAATTAATTGTGCAGGAGGTGAAAAAGTTTGTAAACCTAAAAAGATGTAAAATCCGAAAATTTGCTCGCTTAATAAGACTTTTGGTTTCGGTTTGTCCGGCTGTAGAGTACGGGTGGCTATATACAAAACAGTTAGAGCGGTATAAATTTCTTAACCTCAAAGAGGACGGCAACTACGATAAATATATGGTTATACCCGATAATACATTACCGGAACTTCAATGGTGGCTAAAGGCCATGCAAAACCCAAGTCATAAGATAAGGGACGATAATTATTGTACAGAAATTTTTTCGGACGCCTCGATGACTGGCTGGGGCGCAGCATGTGGTAAAGAGACGGCCAGCGGTCAATGGTCAAAAGAGGAAAGTAAACTGCACATTAACTTTTTAGAATTAACCGCGGCATTTTTCGCGTTAAAAATTTTTGCAAGGAACCACCACAGCTGTCGGATACTTCTACGCATAGACAATTCCACAGTGATAGCCTATATAAACCGAATGGGCGGTATTCAGTACCCACACCTCACACAGGTGTCGAAGGACATCTGGCAATGGTGCGAAGCGAGAAAAATTTTTATCACAGCTTCGTACATTAAATCTATAGACAACGAGATTGCGGATGCAGAATCTAGACGTTCTCATCCAGATATTGAATGGACATTATCAAGTAAGGCTTTTTACAGGATCAAAATGGTACTTAAAGAGCCCGAGATTGACTTATTTGCTACTAGGATCAATAAAAAATGTAACAAATATGTATCTTGGTTTAGAGATCCAGATGCTTTCGCAGTAAATGCTTTCACTTTGAACTGGTCACAATTATATTTTTACGCGTTTCCACCATTTTCTATTATCCTTAGAGTGCTCAAAAAGATAATAGATGACAAAGCTGTGGGTATTGTGGTCATACCCTTGTGGCCCACACAACCATGGTACCCAATCATTCAAGAAATTCTTATCTCAAACCTAGTTATTCTCCATTCTTATGATATTATTACGCCATGTTCCAGCAACAGCAACATTCACTCCAACCTTATCCTGGCTGCAGGAGTATTGTCAGGTCGGGACTACTAAAGAGAAACGTTCCAGAAGATACAATAGACATCATGATAGCATCTTTATCTGACAACTCAATTAAGCAATACGATGTTTGTCTGAAAAAATGGTTCCACTACTGCCAAGGAAAAGGCATAGACTTGTACGAGGCCTCAGTCTCCGAAGTTCTGGAGTTCCTGACGAACCTATTCAAAAATGGTAGTCAATGTGTGTCTTTAAGTAGCTGTAGAGCAGCATTGGCTCTAGTATCCACGGAAAAGATATCGGAAGACGACAGAATTTGCCGTTTCTTCAAAGGGGTCTTTAGATTGCGACCACCACTACCAAAGTACGATGTCACCTGGGACACGTCAATCGTATTAGATGCTCTAGCGAAATGGTACCCTAATGAAGAATTATCGTTGGAAGAACTCACCAGAAAATTCGTGACTTTACTGGCTCTCGGAACCGCACATAGAGTGCAAACATTGACAACATAGAAGTTAAATCAGAAGAAATACTTATAAAAATACCAGACATGATCA
Organism: Cotesia chilonis; assembly: GCA_018835575.1. Taxonomy (NCBI): domain Eukaryota; kingdom Metazoa; phylum Arthropoda; class Insecta; order Hymenoptera; family Braconidae; genus Cotesia; species Cotesia chilonis. The sequence goes on from RJVT01000042.1 coordinate 879,983, forward strand.
AAACCTCGCGGATAGGAGCTAAACAGCCAGTACTATGGCTACCTTTTTTCAAAGAAAAATTGGAAATTTGCCCAGGTACGGCTCTGACAGCCTATATTAAGAGAACCAAGGATCTGCGATCTACCAAAAACCTTTTTATCAGCTACAGGAAGCCTTTCGGAACAGTTACCACACAGACAATAAGTCGCTGGATAAAACTAACATTAAAAGATAGTGGCTTGTATGTGACAACATTCTCGGCACATAGTACACGCCACGCATCAACTTCGAAAGCTCATAAATTGGGCGTTAATATTGATGAAATAAGGAAAACTGCAGGTTGGAGTGGAACTTCCAACACCTTTGGGAAATCCTACAATAGAATTATAGTAGCACCGAATAAGGGATCACTGGCAAGGGCAATAATCAATGAACCGGAGGTGTAAAGCTTTTTGTTTTTTTTTCTTAATTTCTCTCTTTATGCATGTAATAAATAATAAATATAATAACACAAATTAAGGTAATTAATGTGGGAATCAATTAATATACATAAACAAGTACGTTACAGGCAACATGGTCATTCCTGAATCTAAACTCTCAAGATCTACAAGTATTTAAATGAATTTCAGGGTACTAATCTTAAGGACGAAGCACGAGTATAATTAATAATTAAACGAACTTACCAAGTGAAGTTCTATTATAATTATACGAAGTGCTTCGTCCGAGAAGATTAGTACCACCCCCCCCCACCCGAACAACAGTTCTTCCCAAAATAGATTCAGGAATGTCAGTGAGAAAGAGACTCCAAAATAAATGAGTACACGGGCCGAGAGAGAGTAGATGGCAGTCTGAAGGCGCCAGCGCTGGGGGTTTTTTCGTTTCTTACTCTCAAATCTAGTGGATGAGTGGCAACACTGCGTGTTACTACAAGTATTTAAATGAATTTCAGGGTACTAATCTTCTCGGACGAAGTACTTCGTATAATTATAATAGAACTTCACTTGGTAAGTTCGTTTAATTATTAAATATATATATATATATATATATATATATATATATATATATATATATATATATATATATATATATATATATTATGATGCTTTTTCGCTGCGCTGGCGTCGACAGCGCCGAAGAGGTCCACCTAAATGTTTGGCCTACCTGGTTCGTTGATGGTTGGGCGCCAGGAACTTTCGTTCCACGGTTCGTTGGTTCACGTGGATCGTCGTTGGGCGGCGGGTCGAGGCCGAAGAGATTCAAAGGTATATACGAAGCGTACAAGGAAATCGGTTCGGAGAATAATTAAAATTAGGTAAAATAAAATTAATTGCGCAGGCACGATTACAAGTTAATTATTTATTTAATAACTAGCGAGGTCGAATAACATTCGCAGGTTCAATCCAAAAAAAATAACAAAAGGACGAATAAAATCAATACAAAAAAAATTGTTACAAATAATATTTTGTTAAATAATTTTCATGAAAACGCCAAAATAATAAAGCCAATCGGAATTTGGGCCACAGGCAATCGCAACAAGAAAGCAAAATCTAATATTCGTTCACGCAAGTCACTAAAATCAAGTCGACAGTAGTTTCGCAGGGAACAAACGAAATCAACAACAAAAAAAAATATAATTAATAAAATATAATTATCTCGCTTGTTTCGTCTAAACAATAGTTACGAATTGATTAATCAAGACAAAATATTTGTTCGCCGTGTTCGCTTAGCAACAATTTACGAATTTGTTAACAAAAAAAATTATTTAGTTCGCCGGGTTCGATTAACAACAATTGGCGAACTTATTAACAAAGAAAAATTACGCCGGTTTCGAGTAACAGTAAATTTGCGAATTAAAAAAATTAGTTTATTTCGCCGGTTTCGATTATCAGTAAATTTGCGAAATTATTGCAAATTGTTTATTTAACAATAAAAAAAATTAGTTTACTTCGCCGGTTTCGATCAACAGCAAAAAAAATAAATAAATAACTAATCAATAGTTTATATGGGATCGCTGTTACCCGTCGAGTAATTCGCGGGAACAAAGCTCGAGGTGCGACAAAATTTTTCAACAGTACACTCCAGCTCAAACAACTATACACAATGTCATTAACTACTTATTACAATAGAATTTGGCACCGGGTACCTGGCTGACGTCACCGAAGCCGGAATTTAACAATGCAATTGTTGAATTCCGGTACACAATTAATTTCGGACTCAATTCCGAAGTCGTGAGCAAATATTAATTAAAAAAAATTAACTTTTAATAAGATTATCGATGATAATCTAATTTAATCGCGATTCGTGGTGAAGTCACCCAGGTAAAATAACAACTGCGACCGCACTTACCCCACTCAGTCGACCTCTCGGTATGAATATCAAATAAAAAAAAAAAATCCGATGTCGGCGGTGCTGATGAACGTGATTCCTCGACGATGGCTTTTCCCCGGGAACGGCGAGATCGAACGTCACAAATGTAGTTGTCGTCCTTGACTCTGGTATAACACTCTCTTCAGTATTCACTTGAATTATCTTCGACAACAAAACGGCGAAACTCCCACGAACAATTTCCCGTGTCGATTTTTCAAGTAAAATGTAATAATACTTTTCCTCGACAAAACAAAACAACAAAAAAGGAAACGGTTCAATTTTTTAATAGCGATAGCAAAAAAAGTATTGCGGTTTTAATTAATTAATTTCGATTTTTCTGTCGCACGTGGCATATAAGCGTTCGGTCAGAATTATTACTGGCTTTTCCGTTTTCCTTTTGCCAACACGTGGTCTTTCCTTCAGCACTGCTAATGAGCTGCGCGTCCAATCAGCCGTCGTACGATAAATAACTGTGATCGATGATTGGTCGATTTACCAATTTAGTTCGATATTCGGCGTTCAGGTGGAGCCTCGACGTGTCTCCCGCCGTTTCAACTTCCAGTCGTTCGTGGAGTCCGATTCCGTGCCTTGCTAGTCCCTCGCTGCTCCTCCCAGATGTCTCCTCGGTCGTTGATATCGACTGAAATGCGGGTTCGCCCGGTCGCTTTCCCCATTCATACTATATCACTCACTCTATATCCGATACATTAAATTTAGTTCGGACGCATCCATTCCTCATTACTACTAATTGGCGCGGTTCGGCTTAAATTTTTACCTCGAGCTTTGTTTTATGACCAGGACCACTTGGGGCGACACAGTCGCGTCGAATCTTAGCATTTCATCAGCTCGACCAACACACAAGGCTAAATAATACAAAAAAAAAATATACTCTAGTTGGATTCTAGGTGGGAAATTTCCCACGTCACAATATATTATAATGGCTTTTTCGCTGCGCTGGCGTCGGCAGCGCCGAAGAGGTCCACCTAAATGTTTGGCCTACCTGGTTCGTTGATGGTTGGGCGCCAGGAACTTTCGTTCCACGGTTCGTTGGTTCACGTGGATCGTCGTTGGGCGGCGGGTCGAGGCCGAAGAGATACAAAGGTATTTACGAAGCGTACGAGGAAATCGGTTCGGGGAATAATTAAAATTAGGTCAAATAAATTAATTGCACAGGCACGATTACGAGTGAATTATTTATTCAATAACTAGCGAGGTCGAATAACATTCGCAGGTTCAATCCAAAAAAAAATATCAAAGGACGAATAAAATCAATACAAAAAAAAATTTGTTACAAATAATATTGTTTTACATAATTTTCATGAAACGCCAAAATAACAAAGCCAATCGGAATTTGGGCCACAGGCAATCGCAACAAGAAAGCAAAATCTAAATTTCGTTCACGCAAGTCACTAAAATCCAGTCGACAGTAGTTTCGCAGGGAACAAACGAAATTAACAACAAAAAAAAATAATTCATAAAATATAATTTTCTCGCTTGTTTCGGCTAAACAATTGTTTCGAATTAATTAATCAAGACCAATATTTATTCGCCGTGTTCGCTTAGCAACAATTTACGAATTTGTTAACAAAAAAAAATCATTTAGTTCGCCGGGTTCGATTAACAACAATTGGCGAGCCTATTAACGAAGAAAAATTACGCCGGTTTCGAGTAACAATAAAATTGCGAATTAAAAGAAAAACTTGTTTATTTAAGAATAATAATAAAAAATTAGTTTACTTCGCCGGTTTCGATCAACAGCAAAAAAAATAAATAACTAATCGATAGTTTATCTGGGATCGCTGTTACCCGTCGAGTGATTCGCGGGAACAAAGCTCGAGTTGCGACAAAATATTTCAGAAGTACACTCCAACTCAAACAATTATACACAAGGTCATTAACTACTTATTATCATAGAATTTGGCACCGGGTACCTGGCTGACGTCACCGAAGCCGGAATTTAGCAACGCGATTGTTGAATTCCGGTACACAATTAATTTCGGACTCAATTCCGAAGTCGTGAGCAAATTTTAATTAAAAAAAAAACTTTCAATAAGATTATCGATGATAATCTACGTTAATCGCGATTCGTGGTGAAGTCACCCAGGTAAATTAACAACTGCGACCGCACTTACCCCACTCAGTCGACCTCTCGGGATGAAGATCAAAAAAAAAAAATTCGATGTCGGCGGACTGATGAAGGTGATTCCTCGGCGATGGCTTTCCCGGGAACGGCGGATCGAACGTCACAAATGCAGTTGCTGTCCTTGACGCTGGTACAACAATCTCTTCAGTATTCACTGAACTTATCTTCGATAACAAAACGGCGAAACTTCTACGAGCAATTTTCCGTGTCGATTTTTCAAGTAAAATTAGCACTACTTTTCCTCGACACAAAAAAACAACGACAAGAAACGGTTCAATTTCCTCTTTCTTTTTCTTCAAAAAAAAAACAGCGATAGCAAAAAAATATTGCCGATTTTAATTAATTAATTTTGATTTTTCTCTTGCACGTGGCATATAAGCGTTCGGTCAGAATTACTGTCCTGGCTTTTCCGTTTTCCTTTTGCCAACACGTGGTCTTTCCTTCAGCACCGCTAATGAGCTGCGCGCCCAATCAGCCGTCGTACGATAAATAACTGTGATCGATGATTGGTCGATTTACCAATTTAGTTCGATATTCGGCGTTCAGGTGGAGCCTCGACGTGTCTCCCGCCGTTTCAACTTCCAGTCGTTCGTGGAGTCCGATTCCGTGCCTTGCTAGTCCCTCGCTGCTCCTCCCAGATGTCTCCTCGGTCGTTGATATCGACTGAAATGCGGGTTCGCCCGGTCGCTTTCCCCATTCATACTATATCACTCACTCTATATCCGATACATTAAATTTAGTTCGGACGCATCCATTCCTCATTACTACTAATTGGCGCGGTTCGGCTTAAATTTTTACCTCGAGCTTTGTTTTATGACCAGGACCACTTGGGGCGACACAGTCGCGTCGAATCTTAGCATTTCATCAGCTCGACCAACACACAAGGCTAAATAATACCAAAAAAAAATTCTCTAATCGGATTCTAGGTGGGAAATTTCCCACGTCACAATATATATATATAAACTTTTGAACCATATATATTTTCTGACTCAGCTAGACAAACTGAGTCAGAAAATGACTAAATTTTTTAAAAGTTACGCCATGAGGACGGCTGCAATAGTTAGATTTTTATGAAATCTACTAAAAATTAAATTAGAGTTGAAAGACGGCGCAAAACCGACTTGTTGCAAGGCTAGACCATTGCCTTACGCGCTCAAAGATAAAGTTGAAAATGAAATTAAAAGGTTAGTTGATAAAGGTATTTTATTTCCAGTAAGCGATAGCGAATGGGCCACTCCAATAGTTCCGATTGTCAAGAAAAATGGTCAAATTCGTATTTGCGGTGATTTTAAGGTTACGCTGAACCCGTGGTTAGAGAAAAATAGACACCCGATACCTAGAATTCAAGATTTACTGTCAGCAGTTAGAAAAATAGAACGCGTGTCAAAATTAGATTCATTGGATGCTTATCAGCAATTTGAATTAGATGATAAATCGAAAGAATAAGTAGTAATAGCTACACATTTGGGATTGTTCGGATATAATCGTCTATGTTTTGGAGTGTCTCCAGCATCGGGAATATTTCAAAGTGAACTGGAGAAACAATTTAAAGGGTTCGAAGGGGTTAAGATTTTTTACGACGATCTTTTTGTATATGGTACGACGGCACAAGAACACAACAATCGATTAAAAGCCGTTTTGAATAAATTAAAAGAATGCGGTTTAACGTTACGTAAAGAGAAATGTGAAATTGGCAAAAAACAGGTCGAATTTCTAGGATTTGTTGTTGGTAAAAACGGGATCACTATATCGGACAAAAAGACTATAGCTATTTCTAGTATTACTGTTCCTAGTCATCAATCAGAATTACGCGCTTTTTTAGGAATGGTTAACTATTATTCAAAATTCATTCGGAACTATTCGAGTATTGTTGAACCTTTATATAAACTTTTGAGAAAGGACCACGCTTGGTCCTGGAGTAGTACACAACAGGTAGCGTTTGATGAAGTTAAGGCTTGTCTTTGCTCGCAGCAAGTATTGATGCATTATAACCCAGAATTGCCGATTAAAGTCACGTGTGACGCGTCTCCAAATGGGTTGGGAGCAGTTATTGCCCACGCTTTATCAAATAAGAGCTGCCGACCAATTGCTTTTGAGTCAAGATCATTAACCAAGGCCGAAAGAGGTTACTCTCAAATTGACAAGGAAGCGGCTGCAATTGTGTTCGCAGTCAAGACATTTCACCAATACTTGTACGATAGACATTTTGTATTAGAAACGGACCATAAGCCTTTGATATACATTTTCGGACCTAAAAAGGGAATTCCAGTTATGGCAGCTAGTCGACTCCAAAGGTGGGCTGTAATTTTGTTTGCGTATGACTTTGGAATTAAATATATTAAGGGAATTGACAATAAAAGAGCTGATTTTCTATCTAGAGCTTGCAAGAGTTCAGTAGAGTCTGAGTTTGAGACGATTGATAACCAGGAGGTCCAGTCGCCCAAATATACATACTTGAATTATGTTTTAGATGAAGTAATTACTATTAATTATGAGATACTAATTCGGGAGTCTTGTGAGGATCGAGTACTACAACTGGTCATTCAATATATTAAGAATGGCTGGCCTAGTAAAGTTAATGATGAGTTTACACCGTATAAGAACAGAGCTCGCGAATTATCCATTGAAAATGATTGTGTTATGTGGGGCCATCGTGTTGTGGTACCCAAATCTTTACAAAAACAAATGTTAAATGAACTACATAGTATACATTTTGGTATTGTTAAAATGAAGGCTATGGCTAGGTCGTTTGTGTGGTGGCCAAGCATTGATTCTGATATTGAGGAAATTAGTAAATCGTGTAAATTTTGCTTGGAAAATGCAGATCAACCGCCTAGAACTCAATTGCATTCTTAGAGCTAGCCCGATGCACCTAACCATAGGCTTCATTTAAATTTTCTTGGACCTATTGATTCTCAAATGTATTTAGTCATTATTGATGCTTTTTCTGAATGGGTAGATATCCGTGCTGTGAGAGATATTACAACCAAAACAACTGTATTGGTTTTAAGAGATTATTTTGCGACTTGGGGGTTACCACATAAAATTGTTTCGGATAATGGTCCTGCGTTTGCGTCAGCAGACTTCTCAGAGTTTGTTAATAAATATGGAATTGTCCACATTAAAACAGCACCGTATCATCCAGCGTCGAATGGAGCTGCTAAGAACGCGGTTAGATCTTTTAAAAATAAATTTAAGATAATGTTGAAATCTGGGTAGGATAAAAGTGAGGCGCTAATTAAATACTTGTTTTATGCTAGAGCAACCCAGCACGCGACTACAGGAGTTAGTCCTACAGAGTTGCAAATTGGTCGTAAGTTCAGGACAATATTAGATTTAATTAGACCGGATGTTAGCGAGTACGTTAAGAATATAAGCAAGATGCACAAAGGCGCAGTTCCATGGGTAATCGAGTGGTTAATTTTGAGGTGGGCTCACAAGTTATGGTTAAAGATTACCGAACAGGCTCATGGTTAGTTGCAACTATTCATTCTCAGCTTTCCTGTTACGTATCTAGTAGATACAGGTGTACATACTTGGAAAAGACATGCTGATCAAATTAGAGTTTGTAGTCAAAATTATGTAGATCGTGGAACTGATCAGGAACGGGTTTTGAAAGATGTGGCACGTAATTATATGGATGTACCAAGGCTGTATCAAAATAGAACACCGATTGATAAGAATGATAATTGTAATGAAGCACGTGATGAACTATTGAAGAACTATTGAAGTGAACGACACATCAACGCATGAATGTCGAGAGATAACGGTAGACCGTACAAGCGCTAGTAAGGTAAAAATAGAAACTTCAATTCGTAGATCTCAACGAACAATTAGGGCACCTAATAGATTAAATTTATAATATTAATCTGCGGATGTTTAAGATCAAAAAGGAAGGATTGTAATGTTTGATAGATGTCTCCCATAGTTAACTTAAGTATCCTGTATTGTGAGTGCGTTATCAAGCAGTCGCTTGTGTGCAACTAGTGAGTAAGCGTGCATTCTAATAGTTGTGAACTTCCGTACTCTTTTATTATAACTCAACACATTAAACTATATTGTTATACTAAATGAGTTGTTGCTTATTAACCTAGAGTATGTGAGAATACTAGAAAAGATTTACCGCCCAAATCAAGAAATTAGAATAAGAAAATGATTGACATGAACCATGTCCCTATACTTGGAAGAAAGATTGTAAAAATGCAGTGTTAGTTATTTATGTAGATGATATCATAGCAATAAGTAATGATACTGATAAATTAAAAGAAATTATGAATCATCTATGTAAAACTTTTAATATGACAATACTGGGAGAACCAAGGAAATTCTAAAGAATGGAAATTCATAGGAATCAACAATAAAAACAAATGATTATAAACCAAAGTACTTATTTAGGAAATGTATCCAAAAGATTTAACATGGAAAAATGTAATTCACAAAATACACCAATGGTTACAAGACAAGTACAAAATAGAAACAAAAAATTAGGAAAACGGTTGACCCTGACGGCCATCCCTGCTACTTTCGTAATTAAGCGCTCTTTGAGTTCAAAAATCTAATTTTCGTGTAGTTTTGAGCTCTCCGAGCTCTCAAAAGTTTAATAGGAGTTTAAGAAATCACTATTTTTGGAATTTTCAAATCGCAATAACTTTGAACAGATCAACCGATTTTCACGTCGTTGGCGGAATTCGACGCAGTTTTATCATCCTCATAAGTTATATTTAGGTTTTAATTGATTACACCGAAAATTTCAGAGTAATCCCGAAAAAACACTTTTTTCGGTTTTCTTTCGTTCCCGATAACTCACGAACGAATCAATCGATTTTGAACGGACTGGCGGCAATCGACGCAGTTTTTTGATGCTATGAGCTGATTAGTTTTTAAAATTGATCGGTACAGCCGTTTAAAAGTTATTCCAAAAAAACCACTTCAAAAAATTTTTTTTTGTAGTTTTTTTACAATTTCTCAAAATTTACTGGTCCGAATCGGTTCAAATTTTCAGGAAATCTAAGTTTGGTCAAGCCCTTTCGAATGGCACCAACCGCGATGAAATCGGTTAAGCCGTTCAAAAATAATAAAACGGTTACACACACACACACACACACACACACACACACACACACACACATACGGACATCATCGCGGGAATAGTCAGGGAAGTTTCCTGAGACCTTAAAACGTCGAGATCTGATAAAAACTCGATTTTGACAAAACGGGGTGAAACCAATAACTTCCCGATTTTTGAAAATTTTCAATTTTCTTAGCGGGAAATTAAAAAAATTAGAAAAAATACAAAAAGATTCATTCAACCACAAGAAAGAACAGAAGAAAGTATCTCACAGAGAAGCAATTAATGGGAAGAGTTTCTCAAAGTTACACTAAAATCTAAAATGGGTCGGATTTGCTAATTGGACAATTTTAGATGGAATGACTCTTTTGGGATGTTGAGACAGTTTTGATACAAGCATGTCCCATCTCATCATCTATAGACAAAAAACTTTCTAATATTTGTGTGCCAAGTTTTATGGAATTAAGATGTGTAACGGGACTCCTTTAATATCCATTGATGGCCCTCATCCTGACAACGGTTAACTATCGACAGATCATAGGGTGCAGTGATCTAAGATGCTTGCGCAGTGAAAATAATAATTGTAAGTTCTGGGGAAGAGAGTGGAAGCGCTCCGAAGGTGAAGATAATCCCACACCGAAGAATAGTCAAGTTGTCACACTGAGAGAAGGAATTGTGAAGACGGAGCCCTACAAAGAGCCCCACGGAATTCTGTAGACAAAGGTAATTATTTCTGTCCGAAACTTCCGTGGAACGAAGTAATAGTTCATCATTAATAACTTATATTTACTTTTGCTCGGCATTCAGCCAGCTTAAATAAATCTAAATAATTACTATCACAGTACTGTGCTTACAGATAACTAACAACGCCGAAAAATAACCGAAAGCAGCGTAGAAATTGAATTAAGCAGTCACCCTGGAGATTGTGTAGCTATTGCACCAGGACCTGAATACGAATTGGAAAAACAACTGAAGTCTCCAGAAATTTTATAACAATCCCAGGTATTGGAAATTCACGTCTGTGAAATTAACTGCGGTGTTGAAAGAAACACTACACACCGACCAGGTTCCATTTTCCGATCACTAGAGTAATTAATTCGTTGGATTAATTTAGTAACTCAATTCATAAAATCGAGGTTAAGAACAGTTAAATTGTAAATCAAGTTAATAACAAAATTATCGAAATTAAAATTAGTTTAAAATTCATATTAAATTAAGATTGAAATTAAGATAATATATGAATCTAAAATTTAAATAATTTAAGTTAAAACTCTGAAATAAAATTTATGAAATTTGCCAAGTTCCAATTGAAATTCACAACTATAATTAAGTATAAACTAAGACTGAGCGGCAGGATGGCTGAGCGGGCTAAGTCATTATATTATTAGTTCGTTCGTACATCATGTCGTGAGGCGAGGGTTCAAGCCCCGACGGTTGATTGAATAGTTCCAACGCCAACCGTCGGGGGTCGCTCCAGTAGCCGACTTGTACTGGCATGAGTTTTCTCTGTGGTTTCCCCATGTCACTATTCCAACAGCCATTAGAAAGAAGTGAGGAATAGGGCAAATGCAGTACAGGACGCACAAGTCGGTCCACAGCCGCAAAAAAATACGCAGTTATTATAAAAATTCGAATGCAGGAAAAAGTTTGAACGCAGTAAAAGTGATCCGAATATTGTAATAGTGCAGTTCTGATACTGTTGTACAATGTAAAAAAATCATTAATATAAACTAAGACTGAAATTAAAACTAAATTTAGACTAAAATGAATTATTATAATTAAGTGATAAATTCATAAAACAAAAAATTAAAAACTACAAAATTTTAAAAGTAACAATTACTATCGAGAATAAAAAACAATACGTAATTATAATTAATCTTTAACAATTAAAATCGAGAATTAAAAGCAAATTATAAAACAGCAAAAAATTTTGGAAAAATTAAACTAAAAATTACAATCAAAATTTATCTTCAAAATGTGAATTAAAATCAAAATTATCAAAATTACTAAAGTAAAGATTATAATCAAATTAGAACTGTTCGAGACTTCGATAAATAAGTTTTTCGGAATTCCAATAAATAATAATTGAGAAGATTAGAATAAAAGTTACGACCGTAGAAATTTAGCAAAGCTAACATTCCTACTTCAAATCCACTCGGGAATTCAAGATGGATGATGATCCAAATTTTTTAGGCAGATTAAATTCAAAATTTAATTAATCAAAAAACTACTTTTGGATTCAAGTAAAGCTGCTGGAATGAATTAATAAGAAATAAGATTCAGAATTCAAATTTAATTATTTATCGAATTCATAGTTAGGATTCGGAAAAATTTTGTATTTAATTTCCAGGAAAGTGTATTGTAAATTGAGGATTAAGACAGATTGTTAATAAGAATTAAGTAAAATATTTTGAAAAATTGTTTTAATAAATAGTGAGTATGTGTGTAGAAAATATTCTACATTATACATTCCTCGTTCACGGGTTGTCAAGGAGGTTAGTATTAATAAGTTGTCAATTAGGCTCATGGTATTCTCCTCTGTCATAGTCGACTTCAGGATCTTTAGTCCCGTAGTGAGAGTCCGGACAACAGCAGAAGGCCGAAATACGGTTTGAACCTTGGACAAGGGTCCAGGCGACCACCCAGGATCAAATCTATAGTCTTAGAGCGTGAGGATCTGGGGACAACGAGATTGAGTTAAAAACTGCAGTATAGACGCTCCATAAAAGGGTTCTGTCAGGATTAAGACTCTTGATAGAAACCTCTGCGTAGACGCCCGAGTCTGGAGCGTAATCGGGATCAAGTTAGATATAAGTTTTGATATTGTAAAAGAGTATGTGTCAGTCAATTTTTGTAATATTGTAAAATTAGTAGAATAAACTTGAAGAATAAGTTCAAAATAATTGTTATTATTTTTGTTAATCGAGTCATAATTTTCCTCAAACTTGTGATATCTCTCTTGCTTGAACCGGTTCTGGAAACCGTGATAATAATTCCAGTGGTACCTTTAAATTCAAAAAGGGGTGACCAGGTGATAGGAATGATCCGTTACAGATGTATCGTATAGTATCCATTTGCAATGAACCTCTAGCAGCAAGTTATCTTAAGAACCTGCAAGCTCATCGATAACTGCTATACTCAATTTGAAAAAAATCTGCAGGGGTCGTCTTATAAAAACTATTTTGTTCCGTAAAATGATGAATCTACTTCACCAGCGAATTTTTTCGAGTTATTCACTGAATCCTTTATTAAGCTAATTTTCAAGAAAGATAATTAATCAACAGGCCCATCCGATGATCTAGATCATCTACAAATCATCAATCGCAGCCATACCTGGAACTTCAAATTTGATAAAAATATTCACTGGGAAATTAAGATTTTTCAAAATTCACCACGGCAAATATTAACTTATTGAACGAGTTTATCACGTTATTGCTACAAAGTATTGCCCAACCACGAGCAAGATATTGGTTTGTAAATTGCGGAGTCTTATGTATTTTCGAAAAATTTTATGTCCGTCACCGATTGACGCCCAGCTAACCAGTGGTATTCTGGTCAAAATAGAACTGTTTTAATTATATTTTTGGCTAATTCACATAAGATTAGCACACCATGCTAGTAACGGTGGTGATGGTATAGAATTTAAAGGTAAAATTAGATTATAAATAGATAATGGGCTAGGGAATAAGCTTTTACTTTGTCAAAAACAAGTATCGTGGCGTTTTCCACATTATTGAAAGCTAGATGACTAAATTTTAAATGCAGTTACGTTAACTGTTATCTTATAGGTTCGGATTTTATGACTTTAAGTCAAAAGCATCCGGTGACATCACTGTACAAATTCTTGAAAGTCAGAAGAACAAAGTAGTTAATATTTCTGTCTTCAAATCGACGTCATCAGATTGTGAAAAAATATTGCCAGATGAGTTCAAAGAACTTAAAATCCCACAATAAGAAATTTATTGAGCTTATTGAGCGTGTACACAGTGGAAAGATTTAAGGATCAGATTTATTACTATTTTTCATCATATTTAATAATTCTGATAATCAACGTTACCTGTATTGACGTTAGTATGCAAAATATCTGGTTCTTTGAAAAAATTGTAGTGTTTAACCGCTGAGTACCAATATGAAGACACATCTTGGCCTCCTACATCTCCAGATACTGGACCACCAGGTCGACAGTAAAGATTTTGTCCAACTTCTCGATCGTTTCGATAATAAAATGTATTAGTATGAGCTAAATGATTGGCCCAAGTTTGAGCATACTCACACAGCTGAAAGAAAAAAAAATTAATACACTCAATGCAATAGTAAATTTTGTTTAAGTATAAATATCGGAGACTATTACTATTTGGAAAACTAATAATATTTACGTTTGTTCGAAGGTATTGATGAATACTCTAATTCAAGAAAAAGAAACTAGAAATAATTATTCAAGTTTATCATTTTCGTCTGAAATATCTGCCCAATTCAGTACAAGTTTGAATATATTTTTTAAATTATTGATTCATTTCAGTATATCAATTTGTAAACAGGTAGTTTCGAAATTCTTGTCTGTTTACTCACTACTACAGGGATCCTTCTCTTCTATCTGCATTCACTTGTATTTCACGCTAACGCAGTGACCTTAGGAAACCGCAGATACTTGATAAGTGTACTTTCAATTGTAGGAAAGCGAAATCCTAATGCCGAAAAAAAAGAAATGTTCTTCCAGCCACCGGAGATTGAACTCATGCCGCTCGTAATGTAGAAGCAATCTTTTTTTCTTAGATAATTTTATTTATTGTGTAACAGGGTAAATATGCCTTGAATCGATAAGTCACCGGATATCGATAATTGTTCGACGCAGCACTGGCGCGTTTCAATCTTCGAGCCTAAAAAGAGAGTAAGTGGCGGTAGTTTTAGGTTATCATAGGTGAGCCGTGCAGTCCAAACAAGGAAAAGTGGTGTGACCGCCAGAGAGAGTGCTACGGAAAATCAAGAAGGACCGATCCCCGGAGTAGTGACGAGACGAAAGAAGCCAACAACAACTAATACTTCATCCTCAAGCAGTAAATTGGATCGTCGTTTTATTCGTCAAGGTATCAATAATTACGCTGTGGAGAAGAAGTGGACCGCGGTTTATTCCATACTCGGCTTACTTCTCCTCTTCTGTTTTACTTAATATTTAGTTGACAATTGTTATTATTTATACCCGAAAGTCGACCTTGAGGTGTAAAATCATTCTGAATATTTGTAGTGAGAATTTTTAATTAACCAAAATTAATCAATTTTTTATCTGAAGTAGTTTTATTAGTTGTGTTAATTTTTGTAACCAATTCATTTGGTGGAACTAACGATTACTTTTAACACTTGAGAAAAACCGACAAGTTTCTTTGCTCGAATTCTTGAAGGGGAATGGTGGCTGGTTAATAATTACCGATTGTGAAAAATCATTCTTTGGAACTATTTGATTGCCGCGGAGCGCGCATGCGCGGAGCATTGTCTGGAAATTTTGGAATATTTTTATGTAAATAATTTACGCTATGTAAAACTCTGGAATAATGCAGAGAGGTATTATTAAATTATTTTATGGAAAGATATTAATTAATTTGATGGTAAATCCGCTGCCGGCGGGCCGGTCATCGGGAGACTCATTGCAACAAACCCATAAAAGTGACTGATTTGACTTGCCTCGTGGCGCAGGAACACGAGGAAAAGTAGGGCCGCGGGGAGAGAGATCATTCTGGCGGTAGCGCTCTGTCGCGAGTACGTGGTTTATTTTGCTGAATTTTTAATAGTTGTTTTATACACATCATAAGTCTTGATTATTACTAAAAAGTAATTTGCTTAGTGCAAAAAAGCCACAGAAACCAGCGACCCAACGTATTCCCCCCGTGTGAGCTGTAATTGGGTAAGTCCCGGCATATTTTGGTTGCATTGTGTTCTCTCGGTGGTCGTACCAACGGCAACGGTGAGAGTGTTTGTTTGTCTGTGATTCGACACGTGGTCGATCACAACGTTTCAATTTATCAGTTATCTTATTTTACATAGTGTATAATTAATTACAAGACTGGAACCAATATTGATGTCTTAATAGTAACGCTCACCGTTGACGTCGGTCCAATATATATATATATATATATATATATATATATATATATATATATATATATATTGAGACACTACAAAATGTCCCGACTTTATCAGCCTGGCGAACTACCACCCGAAATTTCCGTTACCGACACTAGCTAAAATAATAGGTAGTCCCGTGACGTCACAAGACGGCACGAGGAGGGGAAAAACGGTCACAAACCCCGATACTTGAGCGGTGATCGACACTTCGATCTATCCCCCGGTGTCAACCATCTCGCTAGATTCTAAAGTCATCTTACCACTACACCACTATTACCACTATTAGGTGATTACTCACCAAAACTATAAAAATTATTAACAACTATCAAATCTATTATTTAATTATTAAGTTTATATTATCATTATTACTACTATTTTGTGTTAAACTATCATTGCGTTATTCTAAATAATTAACTATCGACAACTTAGAATATTAGTAAAATATTCCTATTACAAATCTATTGTATTTCGTCACCGAATATAATAAATATAATTCAAGTGTTTAGTTAGTGAAATAAAATTAAGTTTGTTGCAATTTTGTCACTAATCAAGTTAATTTATCCACTACAATATTCGCTTTGCGTAATTCCATCTAATCAATTACAACACCAACCACGGAAGAAGGACCATCTGCACAGTAACATTTGTAAGTAAGTAAAATAAATTTAACTGGCACACGTGGTAACTTCTGTCCCATAATCTATCTAATCAAGCTCTCTTTAAACAAAAGACAATCATAAATACGGGAGCGGAATATCCCAGGGCAGTGGACCAAAATTATAAACGAAATCCAGGCGACTATTTCTTATCCGCGAGGGTTAGTGGCCTGGAGACTAACAATTTTCCCAGAAGTAAAAATTGTAGTGTTTCATATATATATATATATATATATATATATAATATATATATATAATATATATATATATATATATATATTGTAACAGGCCGCTTTTAGCGACACCGGTTAATAAGTTGTTTTATTGATTTTCCTTATATTTTAATTTTGAAATGAAATTTTCCCAGTTAGGAAGGTCATTGTTGGATTCGCCGCGACCGAGTCGCCCTCGCGCGGAAGAAAGATCGATCGAAGCTCAACAGCGCGCGAAAAATATTTAAACTTGCGGTTAATTATTAATTTAGATAATAAGTTAGTTTTAAGTTAAAACGCATTGTTTGGTACGATAAACGACGACCACTTTACCCGAGAAGAGGATCATCATCGAGCATCATCGACGTGGGATCACACCAGGTGCATCACCAACGACGGGAAGTTGACCGAGGATAAAACGACGGAATGGTCAGTTTACGGCTGAGCGAGCCAATGCTCCAGCCAAAAAAAAAAAATCAATGAGCTGTCGATAATGAAAAATGGGACAGGAAGAGCCATCTTCGGAGAGCCAACAGAATCAAGGGCCCAAAGAGAGGGGAGTGCAGCCAGGCGGACTACAACCACGCGATGCTCTCCCTTCCACGTTGTTCCCCGACAATAGACGGACGCTAATTTTGATTATTTTGCTTACTGTCGATTAATTTTTTTTATTGATTATTACGATTCTTGTAATTGTGACGGAGTTTGCCAATTGCTGTGCATATTTTTTTTTGATAGTTTTGATTAATTTGGATTATTCTGATTATTGTTGAGTATTGAGAATTTGTTTATTTTTCGACGGAGTTTGTCAATTGCGGTGCATATCTTTCTGATTTATTGTTAATTATTGCGACAACGGAATTATTGAGACGCCGTGTTAAATCTACTCGGAGGAAAATTCGCCGTGGGAGCCGAGGACGACGGAACCGTGCGATCCAGCCAGGAGACTATCTAATTGCTGATTTATTTTGACTGCTGTATTTTCCTGGAGAGACCGACGCCTTTTACCAGGGTAAGTGGTCTCGTCTTCACGATATCTCGTGGGATTCACCTACTCGGACACAAGTACGAGTTACTTGATTATTTTGCCTGAAGTTAAAAATTTTCTTTTATTTTTTTTTTCATTTGTTTTATTCTTTTGTTAATTATTCTGAAGATTATCCCACGAGGTATTTCTGGTACCGATTTCATTGTTGTAGTGATTATTTACATTATTGAGAGTTTGTGTTATAATCCCGATTAGTGAGCTTCGGTCGTGCGGCAAAGCGACGGTTGAGAATTTGGTGTTAATAAAATAAATAAACTTAACTGGCATAATTTGACGTTGACCTTGTTGGAATACCGGACTTAATTTTTTTTGGATAATTGTATTCCTCGCGACGGTGTCCGAGGTCTTAAGGATACTGTAATTTTTTTTATTTAACACCTTGTTAATTTAATTAATTGATGTTTAATTTTAATTAAGTAGTTAATTAAAATTTATTGAAATCTTTGCGACGATTAATTTATTTAATCCAACTACATATTATTAATTCAACAATTTTGCGACGAATAAATTGTTGAAATTAATTAATTATTATCAACGAATAAAAATTGTATTTAATTTGATCACGATTAAGGTGCGACGATTATATTTTTTTTTGGGATTTATTTAATTAAAGTCGATGCTGATTTTGGTTTTTTTTTGTTAGCAGAAATTTAATTACCACGTACTAAATTACTTGCAACATACGAGTATTTTTTGCTGTTAAATTTTGTTGTTGGAGATTTGATTAATAATTCAAAACTTGTGATTTTTTTTTTTGTTAATTCCGACGATCATTTATTTGTTAATAAATTAAAATTAAACATAAGCCGGCGAATTATTAATCCCCAGGTTGTTTTCCTAGTTCATTTTTTTTTTAGTTAGGTCGTACCTTTTGACCCGCCACCCTGACTAGGAGTCCCGGTTCGAGTAAGCCGGACACGACGTGAGTGGAGCCTCGCTCCTGGCGCCCAACAAAGAAATCAGCAGGAAGGCCAAATTGTATTTATTTCGGACTTCGTCCTCGCTAACGCACGAGGTCGAAAAACCCGTTATAATATATATATATAATATATATATATATATATATATATATATATATATATATATATATATATTAGGGTGCTTTTTTTTTGCGACTATTTTTTTTTCGCTCCCATCCCGAAATTTTATTGGAAATACACCCAAAAAAATTCCCTGAAAGTTTGAGCCCTTAATATTAATATTAAGTACTCCTACACAGCGTGTGAAGATTTCCCATTTGAAATATACGAGAACTTTCATATTTTTTTTTTAATTTCTATAGCTCAGTGGCATTTCATAGCATCGCTTTAACCATGGACGGGTTTTTTTCAGAATTGAATGCTCTACAAAAGTGTCCATTGTCGCGAAGTCGTAACTCATACTGGTGGGGTAGTACGGACCGCCAAACCGAATTTTTCATAGAATTCTTATTTTTTCACTCATTATCTCATAAACAACAAGACATACAGAAAAAATATAAATAATAATTTTGTAGGAAATTCAATTCTCTACAAAAAAGGTCCTTACCACCAAATCACTAAGATCGATATTTTCTGAGATATTAGTCATTGAAGTTTACGTAGCATTGAATTTCCACAAAATGTTGAATCAAATCTTAAAAAATATTGATTTTTTTATTCGTATCATAATTATAATTAGTAATTACTTATTGATTGAGTTGAAATTGAACGAAAAAAATTTTTAATTGTATTTTTCTGAAGTTTTTTTATTTTTAAATAAATTTCTCATTTAAATCACACCATAATATTTGAATTTATCATTTAATAATTCAATTTTAATGAAATTCTAGCTAAAAATATATTGTGTATGATCATTACGAAGAATATGGGATGTTTCTTTGTTGCTGTGTATTGTGATACTGATTAATTGCGGTTTATTTTTATTGCTCTAGTAGTACTACTGAGCTTTCACTTGACCTTGAATGCGTTCAACAAATTTGCCCTTTTATTGCAGCGCTTTCTTTGTTTTTGCGTACTAATCCCGCGAGAGTAAGAACAAAGCTTAGTGTGCATTGATCAGTGTGACGCCGTTGTATGTATACTTTGTTAAATTTGAGGTTAGATCGACTTTAACAATCATTAAAATGAGTGAAAAAATTGGTAAAAACTTGGAATTATTTAATTGGATTTGAAAGAAGCCAAATAAATAATAATAAGCTGCCTTCGTATCGTGACTTACTGAATTTGTTTATGTATAAACATCAGTCTTTAAAATTAACTATTCGAAATAGTGCTACTAGTGTTATTAACGATACTAATACTATTTGGGCTATTTCAAGATTCCAACTATACGTCCTCAGCACAGTCTTGCGAAGTTGGAAAAATTTTATGCCGAATATATAAAAGTGAAGACACATCATAAGAGGGAAAAAAGATCGAAAGCACAAAAACAGAATGTTGAAAAGTTTAACCAAAAACTAGATAAATTGTTCGATATTTCCAATTCCACAATGGTTAAGAATTTGCCAAAAGAGCAGCAACAATTTCTGAATGAGTGTCTAAAGGGAAAAAGCAATCTTCACTCGCCCGTTACTACTTTCTTGCCGGTGGAAACTTTTTAGAATAAATCTGATACTGAACAGAAGATAGCAAATGAAGATAATGAGAACAATACAGACGAATTTGGTTAGTTTTCGTCTCACATACAACTATAAATTATCAAGCTCAACAATCAATCATTTTTTAATAATCGAAAACAATTTCTTATAATTTAGACTCATTTTTTCTACTTACTTGTAAAATTTAATTCGCATTAAAATTCTAATTTTCTTAACCTCATTTTCTGAAAATTGAATTCTATATAATTTTTCAATATTTTAAAATTTGTTTCTAGATTCATAACTTTTTTTCTAATTATTAGTCTATCATTTTTGGTAAAATTTCTATCAAGTAAATCTGAATAAGTGAGATAAATCAAAATTTATTTAATTTAATCTAACGCGCCAAAAGAAGTATAACTTCAAAAAATTTGTTTTCGATTTTTTTGCAGTCGAAAATCCCCACGCTATTAAAAAATTGAAGTCACTGTAACCAATAAATTTAAAATACATATCATTTTATCTTATTTTTATTGGGGAAAATTGAACAACTTCTGAATAACAGAAGCTGAATATAAAATTTGAATAATGTTTAAATCGATTGGGTTTATTTATTTAATTCTGAAAAAATTGTTTTAGGCATGAAATTATCGCAACATTCGATGCCAGCAAGTTTTTGTAGTCTATCATCAAATTCCAGTGGGTTGAAACGAACATATTCTGATTTTGAGAATGAACTCCCTGTACCTCGTAAAAAGAAAAAAATCAATATTTTTTAAGATTTGATTCAACATTTTGTGGAAATTCAATGCTACGTAAACTTCAATGACTAATATCTCAGAAAATATCGATCTTAGTGATTTGGTGGTAAGGACCTTTTTTGTAGAGAATTGAATTTCCTACAAAATTATTATTCACATTTTTCCTGTATGTCTTGTTGTTTATGAGATAATGAGTGAAAAAACAAGAATTCTATGAAAAATTCGGTTTGGCGGTCCGTACTACCCCACCAGTATGAGTTACGACTTCGCGACAATGGACACTTTTGTAGAGCATTCAATTCTGAAAAAAATCCGTCCATGGTCAAAGCGATGCTATAAAATGCCACTGAGCTATAGAAATTAAAAAAAAAAAAATGAAAGTTCTCGTATATTTCAAATAGGAAATCTTCACACGCTGTGTAGGAGTACTTAATGTTAATATTAAGGGCTCAAACTTTCAGGGAATTTTTTTGGGTGTATTTCCAACAAAATTTTGGGATGGGAGCGAAAAAAAAAATAGTCGCAAAAAAAAAAGCACCCTATATTATATTATATTATATATAATATATATAATATATATATATATATTATATATATATATATATATATATATTTATTGTACATTTTCAAGAGTTTTATCCCAACCTAAATGCATGATCGACTGATGTACGTGATTAATAACAGACCATCGAAAACCTCGAGGAATAATGGGTAAACAAAGGGTTTTCCCATTTCTTTGAATTTTTCGATAAAGGATACCGGATCTTAATTCATACGTTTTTAAAATGTCTTCCGCGATTTCATCGTCTTGTAATTTAGAAACGATTTCTGAAATTTGAGGATCACGACGTTGCTCTGCTAGTAACCTATCTTCCGATATTTCCGTAAAATTAATTACTTTCTCTTTAATTTTATCAAACGGTTTACCAGTGATGTCAATTGGGTTACGAGAAAAGAAGTCAACATGTGACATTCGTTTCCCTTCTCTGTAAACAATTTCAAAAGTGAAAGATTGTAGAAAAGCCCACCATTTATGAACCCGGTCATTTAAATTGATTTTATTTTGAGACGCTTTTAAAGAATTGCAGTCAGTAACAACTGTAAATTCTCGACCATTTAAATAATGCCGAAAGTGCTTAATTGAGTTTACTACGGCTAAGGTTTCCAGCTCGTACGAATGATACCTGGATTCGGCTGAGCTAGTCCTTTTACTATAGTATTCTACAACTCTATTTTTACTCTCTACTTTTAACATTAACGGCGAGATGACCGTCTCGCTGGACATTTCGCTGGCTGTCTCGCAGGTGGTCTCGCTGGACATCTCGCTAGCTGTTTCGCAGGACGTCTCGCTAGTCGTCTCGCTCTACACCGCTCAAGTATTGGGGTTTGTGACCGTTTTCCCCTCCTCGTGTCGTCTTGTGACGTCACGGGACTACCTATTATTTTAGCTAGTGTCGGTAACGAAAATTCCGGGTGGTAGTTCGCCAGGCTGATAAAGTCGGGACATTTTGTAGTGTCTCAATCAATCCTCCCTGCCAAGCCAAGACTACCCCGTCAATTTTTGAACCGAGCTAGCTCTTTTTTAAAAGAATCGGTGAATCGTCACCAGGTTTGAGGGTAATAGGATGATAGGAGTTAGTGGTGAGTAATCACTTAGGAAGGGTAGTTTGATGAGATGATAGTGAGAAAAGTTTGGTTTGGTGAGTAGTCACTTATAGTTGTATGATGATTTGATGAGTAGTCACCTGTTAATGAGAAAGATTGGTGAGTAGTCACCTATAGTGGTATGATGGTTTGGTGAGGAGTCACCTAGTAGTAGTCTGTGAGATAGTAGGGAGTTTGAGGAATTTTGAGTTGGTGAGTAGTCACCTGAGGAATGGATGTGTTGATGGACTGGTAAGTCATCACCTGTAAAGAAAAAAAATTATTAATTAAAATTTTAAAATTATTTTCAGATAAAGAATTTGTTATTGGTGAATTTCTTGAGCGAATGTCGAAACTCCGGTCTAGACTTCGATCTATTGAACTAAAAAAGAAATAAATTAAAAGTTTTATAATTATTTTTTTTTTGATTATAGTTGGTTGATTTTTTTTTGAATTCCCTTTTTTTTTTTTTGATTGGACTGCAGCTGTAAATAAAACAAATTAAACTGGCAAATAAAATATTAGATGATATGAATGTTGTTGCGATTATATAGACATTAGTATGAATAATTATTTGAATTTTATTTTATAGTAGTAAACACACATTTTTTGGAATATATAATGAACTGACTTATTATCAGTAATGAACAAAAAAAATCAATATAGTAAAAAAATAATGTAATAAAAAAAAGTTATTATAGTAGTAATGAAAATGATGGATGAGGATGAGAAGCTTCCTGAACCGTAAGGGGAGGGTTTATTTCCTCATGGCGTGAAGATGGGCCTCGTGGAAGAGTCTCATGTCCTCTTGGGTGTACTCGGTGTTGATCCAGTCCTTGTACTTGGGCCAACGCTTGTTACAAGCCCGGCACATGGGGTCGAAGAATTGGTTAGCCACTCCGCATCCTGAACAGCGTTCACGGAAGTGGTCTTTCAGTTCTTTTTCGTGGGGGCGGAAACACGTTTCCGTTGTCACTTGATCCTGATAGCAGACGTGACACATGTCTGGCCTCCAGGGTAGACGGCATTCGGCAATCTTGTGAGTTCGTTGCCGACAGTTCTGGCATCCTGTGGAGAAGAACAGTGACTAAGCCTGGGTAGTCACTGTCTGAGTCCAAGACTCCTGGAGCTCTTGGTGGCGAATCCTTGGCCGAACGGCAGCACAAGTGCTGCGGATTGCTTTACAGAAGGTGTTGTAGTCCATGAAACGGATTCCATTGTGCACGCATACCTGGTTAGCGTCTGTAGTAGCTGTTGGTGGAGTTGCTGAGTCAGTGTCAGCCAGAAACTGTTGATATGCAGCCTCTGGTGATATCGACGCACTGTACTCAGGTGCTGACGTAGTCTGGGAGTACGGTAACGAATGAGCGTACCTTACCATTACTGTCTTAGCTGGTGTACCCTTCTTGATGGCTCCTGTTGCGTGGAGGAGGTTCGATTGCTCCTGGGTGAGCTCTCCTCAAGCCGCTCTATGGGCCAGTAATGGAGATGGAGGGCATTGGGAACCCTCTCGGATAGGCCTGGACGTCGATGTGTGAGGTTTCAGTCCAGCATTCGGTCCACATGCTGTCGCTGGCTGGCTGGCTAGGACTGGAACTACCGCCTTGTTAGTTGGCGTAGTCCCGATGTTGTAGACCGTCCTGATGGTCTGCTCCTCAGTGACTTGGAAGGTTAGCGGTCCCTCCTGGTGTACTTTTTGGTGGAGGTCATCATCCAGCTGCTTGATGGAGGGTTCCATCGCTTCGAGTCGGTGGTTGACGGCAACGACTTCCTCAGCTACATCGCGAAGGTTCCGACGTTGCTGATTGGTTGTCTCAGATAGGTTGGTGACATCGCGTTGTAGAGACTGGATGTCACGGGTGTTTCTTTGCAGCTGCATGCGCAAATGCTCGATGCCATCAAGTATATTATTGACCTAGAAAGGTCGTTCATTGGCAAGTCTAGCTTTTGGCTGAGCTAGAGAGTCTAATCGGCTCACGAATGCTGAGGCGACTGTTTTTTGATTCGCATCAGTGACTGATGGCTGCTCTGTGGCTGCTTTGCTGCTCGTGGATGCCGGCATGGGCGACATTAGGATGTTCTCTGGCTGGTTAGCAGTACTGACTGGACCTGTAATCAAACTGCTGGCCACTGGTGTCAATGTAGCTGCTGTTGGAGTAGTTACTGCGGTAACTATGGTAACCGTGCCGGGCTGAACTGCGAGAGGCCTGGGAATTCGGCCGAAGGTGAGTTGGGTGGCTTCCTTTGGAGTCAGGCTTGGCTTAGCCATGGTCGGTGACGATGCAGAGGTTACAGCTAGCGGTTCAGGTGATGGTAATGATACAATGTCGTTTTGATGAGGTGAAATGGTATCGGAAGCGAGAGTTTCGGTCGACGGGTCGAGAATCAACGATTCCAAACTTGCATGCAAACTAGCTTTCGACTCGCTGCTGGTAATAGATGACATTGTAGTACTCTCAGTAGTTTCTTTCTGTAATGAGATTTGTCTATCAGACCTTCGTGAAATTTTCAAATCATTTAAATAATGTGTGCCGAGGCCATTGCCATTTAAATCTGATAATTTCACGACCATCGGACTTATTATATCAGTAACTACTGCGGGTTCAGCATATTTAGGTGCTAATTTCGCGCTGTAGCCATCGACTTTTTTGCTTAATTTTTTATTTAAATAATAAACGCGATCCCCGACCTGTAAATTGATAGATTGAGTAGAGAACCGTTTTTCATGTTGTTTTCGTGTTCGTTCCCGAGCTTTTAACATATAATGTTCTGTAAAATGCCGAAGTTCGTCTATTCTACTTATGCGGGATTTCCAAACAGTTATATCAGTCTTGTCAAAATTTTCAGTAACAGGTGTATCTGATATAGGGTGTGGGTCACGACCATGATTTAAATAAAACGGGGACACACCGAGTGCGGTGTGGACTGCAGTATTGTAGGCAAATTTTAGATCTGGTATGTGAAGGTCCCAGTCTCGTTGATTTTGTCCAGTACATGAAATAATCATCGGTTTTATTGTGCGATTACAGCGTTCTACGGGGTTCGCATATGGGTGTCCTATTGGAGTAGGCGTAAGTAGGATGTTGTACTGTTTTATAACGGCTAAAACGTCTTTATTTATAAACTCTTTACTATTATCTGAAATAATTTGTTTAACTGGGCCCCAGTGGGTTAATACTCCGCGTAAATATTTGATTATTTCTTTGCCAGTTTATTGTCTTAATGGGAAAATTTCTAAGTATCGGGTATAACTGTCTTTAATTACTAATGCATATTGGAAACCGGATGAGGATTTAGTGTAAGGACCTTTGGTGTCCATGGAGATGATAGTCCATGGCTGAGTTGGTGGTCTAGTACCAATATAGCCTTGCGGTTTAGCCTGATTACTTTTCGTTTTAAGACAGCTCTCACAAGAATTGACACAGGAAACAACATCTCGGAACATACCGGGCCAGTAATGGGTCTTGCGGATGCGCCAATAAGTTTTATCGATACCTAAGTGTCCCGATTGAACATCGCAATGTGCTTTCTCGAGCTGGGGCTTGATTTCAGGTTCTGTGAGGACGATTTTCCACGCAGTAATGTCATCTAGAATTTCTTTAACTGCTGTCGGGCGGTAATAATATAGTCTTTCATCTTCGTACTTCCATTCGGGGTATTTTTCCGGGAATTTTTGGACTACTCGGACTTTTTCGCTGTACCATGAAGTTTCAGGTCCAGTAATGCTACGATTTTGGATCGATGAGAGTTCTGTTAATCCAGGATCTTCATAAAGGCGTGATAGAGCATCTAGAGCTTCATTTCGAGTTCCTCTGTAATGGATAATGTCTAACTTGTATGCTGATAGGTCAATAGCCCACCTAGCTAAACGACCTGTTAGATCTTTTAAATTATAGAGCCATTTTAACGCGGAATGGTCAGTATAAACTGTAACTGGAAGACCTTCTACGTATCCACGTAATTTCCGTAAGGCCCAAACTACCGCGAGGCATTCTTTTTCTGTCGTCGTGTAATTAATTTCAGCTTTATTCAGAAGTCTGCTCACACACATAATTAAATTTTCTCGATCTTTTTTAAAGTCGTACTGGGTAAGAATCGCGCTTAGTCCGGTGTTACTCGCGTCAGTGTATAGGCGATAAGGGCGATCTGGCTCAGGCACAGCTAACGTGGCTGCTTGTAATAGAGATTTCTTAGTCTCAATAAATGCTTTTTCTTCTAAGTCAGTCCATTTCCAGTCTACACGAGTGTTTTTTAATTTAATTTATTTAAGGGACCTTGGACTTGTGCAATATTTTTAAGATGTGTTTTCGAAAAGCTTCAAAAACAGCTTGTAAATACGTCATGTGTTCCTCTAGAGTATTACTGATAATAATCCAATCATCTAAGTAGGCAAAAATTTTTTTCTGCGCGCTGGGTAAATATTTCCGAGCTTTTTTCCAAAGAATTTGCTTTATAAGTGCTAGGAGCGTTAATAAGCCCGAATGGCATACGAATCCATTCGAATTGGCCACGGCCATCGACACAAAATGCTGTATAGTGTCGACTACTCTCTTCAACTCATACTTGGTGAAAAGCGTCGCTGAGATCAATGGTAGAAATAATTTTTGCGCCTCGAAGGCTGGATAAAATTCGATGCATGATTGGTAATGGGTACGCTGATTGTTTGGTCTTTTTATTTAAAGGATGATAGTCAATACACATGCGCCAGGTATTATTTTTCTTCGCAATCATAACTGGAGAGCAAGCCCAGCTACTATTCGAAGGTCGAATATACCCTTTCTCGAGTAATTGATCAACTTTTTCATGTAATGCTTTCATTACTGGCTGACTGCGTCAGTATGGTTTACAGCGTACTGGAGTTTCGTCAGTTAGTTCGATACGATGTTTTACTAGGTTAGTACCTCCTAACGTGGTAGATTTATTTTTATCAAATTCTGTCGCGAGAAAGTTACTTAGCTCGGATCGTTCTGATGAAGATAGAGCATTTAATGTCAGGGGTTTGGTTTTATTTGTACGGGAACGAAATTGATGTTTGTTAGAATCACCGCCTAGGTACCAAGTAGCAGTTTTTGATTCTACATGAACATCTGCAGACTGCCAAAAGTCTAAACTAAGAATATTTGGGGTTGATAGACCAGGTAATACGCTTAACCAGGTTAGGATAGTTTTCCCATCGAGTTCCACTTCGAATGGCGCGCCTTCGCGGGTATAGATTGAAGCAGAGTCGGCTAATGTTACTTCTACAGTACTGGTGGGGTCTGGGCTAAGTTCTTGAAGTTCATTGCCTTGGATTCGATTGTACGTGGTCTCAGAAATGTAACTTCGTTCGCTTCCGCTGTCTAACATGGCTTCAATCTTAAAAGGTCCTATTGTAATATCTGTAATCATGCGACTTACGAGCGTTGGTGCCTGCGTATGCGATAGATATGTCCGATTTTGATGATTGGGACCGTGTATTTGCATAAGACAGTCGGGTGTTTCGTCATGATCTGATTTGATTATTAATTTCGGTGAATTAATGGGAAATTCCGATTCTGAGTCTGATTCGTAGTCACAAACGACATAATCCTCATATTCCGAATCTGAGATATTTAATTGCGGGGGATCAAATAGAGAACCCGAGATTTGGGAAGTACTAGCTTTACAGTTGTCAATTATTGGCTCTACCAAGGTGTTAGCTGGAGAAATAGATAATACGTGAGTTTGACTAGCTGATTCAGTAGTACTATTTGTCTCTACTGCAACGGTTTTGGCCCTGGCTGCTGTAGAGGGATACACCAGGGCACCTACTCGTTTTTTGAATCCGGGTTTCTCGGCGACGGTGGTAAACCAGCTCTGGCCCGAATCTCATCGGTGGTTTTCGCGCAAAATTTGTCGGCTGTATGTCCATAACGTCCACAGCGTGTACAGGACGCGGAAGATGGTGGTGAAGAGAGAGTTTTTTGCAAGTTTTCAAACATGCCCTGTATTACTACCTGAAGATTATGTATTGACGATACTAGCATGTCT
Organism: Cotesia chilonis; assembly: GCA_018835575.1. NCBI lineage: Eukaryota > Metazoa > Arthropoda > Insecta > Hymenoptera > Braconidae > Cotesia > Cotesia chilonis. Next base: position 908,544 of record RJVT01000042.1, read on the forward strand.
GTAGTGTCGTCTTTTGGCTTCTCTTTACGGAAATTGGGTTGTTTGTTAGTTAATACCGCGTCTAGGGTAGTTTGTTTGTTGTTTTCTGTATTTGACGCATCTTGATCGGGGTCTGTGTCGGTAACGGCGTTCATTTGCGTTCTGGATTTAGAATAGCCCTGATTTTGTACTTTTGGTTTATTCGATTGTTCCTGCTTAGGTGGATTACAAGTATCCATAATCGATTTCCAAGCGCCAACGCGTTGAAACAACGTTGAATAAGTACTGATATGTTCTTCGGCAAATTTAAATAAAAATTTGGAATTAAATTTTTGAATAATAATTTTAATTTGTTGATTTTCCGGTAACGGCTCTTCTAGTTGGGCAAATGCACTTTGCATTCGATTAATAAATGCTGCTCCGAGTTCGTCGTCGGATTGCCGATATGAATAAATTTCTTGTAACAGGGTTTCGTCTGTTTGGTGGGTTTGCCATACTTTAAAGTGTGTCTCAAAGACCGACCAGTCAGTGAATAAATGTTCATTTTGATAATACCAGTCTAGAATATTGCCAGTTAAGGTTGAAGCAACTACTGGCCTAAAATTATCTAATGGTATATCATTACTGATCATTCGCTGTTCTAAGGTTTTAATAAATTTTTTAGCATCTAGTTTTGCAGATGAATCGCGTGAAGGAAAAATTATGTTCCATGATTTTGCAGTCCGGCAAATGTCATTAGTTCGTAAGGGTGCAACTGTACTCGGGTACGTGTAAGAGTGAGCAGCGCTTGGGACCATGCCTGGGATAGTGTGAGTGTACTGCTATGTCTGTGACGCAGGCACGTGGAAAGAAGCGATCGGTGCTGTGTAAGTATGCGTCACGTGAGGTACAGTAGTGTGGGGCTGTATGTGTGTGGCTGGTACGTAGTATGGCATCGATGGTGCTGTGTAAGTTTGTGTTATGTGTGGTACGGTAGTGTATGTTTGTGTGTGTGTAGCTGGTACGTACTGAGACACTAGCGGTACGAGTGGTGGGATATACGGGTGCGCGTACGGTAAACGCGCAGCTCCACTGAACGCTTTGTACTGTGGTAGCGAGAGGTAGGCGAGGTGCGGGCGGTACAAAATGATTTTCCGCCGAGAAGTTTGAATTCGGGAATAATTCTCGCGGCTGAAATGCATAGGTATTATTGGCAGGATTGTTATTATTATTTACAGCGTCAGACGTTGTTCGGACTAAGGTACTGGCAAAGGGTGGTATTAATTGGTAATACGCGGCTTTCCAGGCTTCTGTTTCCGATCTGAGTTGTCTAACTACTTCCTTGACAGTATGTGTCGCAATATTTGTATTCCCAGGATTTTGTATTGCGTTTACATAGTTACTGTTTGCGTTCGTTGGGTCTAGTGGGTCTTGTACACTATTTATCTCGTTACCGCTTAAATTTGCGGGGTTCGCTAAGTCTTGTATACCGCTCATGTTATTATGAATTGTCTGAGCGGGGTCAGTATTGTTGTTGTAGTCTGTACTATTATGCAAGTCGTTTTGTGAATTATCTAGTCTAAGTAAGTCGTCTGAAAACTGTGGATATAAACTTGAACTAGGGGCTTGAGTGGGGTTAAAATTTAGTAAGTTCTGGCTTGATGCGATTGAATGGGGATCTTGTGGGATCTGATTCGCATTATTGTTTATTGGTACCGAGAATCGATTCACTGGCGTACGGGCAAAAATTTTTGAAAAATTCTGATATTAAAATTTTTATTTAATTATTTTAATTAATTTTCAGTTAGGTTAAGTTTTCGGAATTTTTATTTCATGATGACGCACCTGATAGAAAATTCTCATCTTAAATTTTTAACAATTGTTTTCCTCGGTAACGTACTCAAGGTAAATTACTACAATCCCGGATTTATTTAATAATTATCCGATACTCGGTGTTATTAATTTAATCACTAAATTTAACTTCGACAATGAGCTTATTAATTTATGATAGTTAATTTAAACGTTATTTCCTGAAATTCGAGCTGTAAAGTTATATAAAATAATTTATTTTAACGGCAATGTTTAATTTCAGTATTAAAATATTTTCTACTAAGAGTTTATTTCGAGTAATAAAATTAAATAAGAGATTTAGTTTCGACTTAGCTAGACAAAAGAAATTTTTGTGTAGGAATAAGACTTAAAGATTTTAATTTCATTTCCGAACGTTACAATACGTAGTATATGACGACCGAATCCTCGAAGGACGTTTGAGTGAAGCGACCTTGTGTCGTGTTTACTTTAGCCCGAGCGTGCAGCGTGTTTATGGCTTACGACCCGTCACACAAAATATAATAGACAATGGATTTGTAGGATTTATGTACTGATGAAATTTTTCGAAATTATTTTTACTTGATTTTTACTAAGAGTACTTCTCAGTTATCGTAAAATAAATGACATCAATACAAATCTGTACAATAATCGGGTTATGGTTTTACAATATTACAATTTATGCACACAATAGAAATATTTTCAGTTTATTATGCTTAAAATTAGATAAGATAATATGAAAACGTGGCAATTTTTGTCAACTTAGAAATTAATTTTACAAATTTAGGATTTTTGCTAAATTTTCAACAAAAATTTTACTAGTTTAATGAATTCGTATAATTATTTAAGACAGGAATCTCGTCAATTTATTGAATTTTATCTGTAAAGTATAGAATTAATTTAGCAAATTTTGTTCGAGAAAATGAATTTATAAATTTTTTGAATTTTCTAGAACAAAGACATTCATTTATGAGGGCAGTATTCCTGTTCAAGCGCCATTGAAACACAAAATTTCTACTTGTTTGAAAAATTTAATTATCCAGGCCACGAAACCTTGCGGATAAGAAATAGTCGCCTGGAATTCGTTATAATTTTAGTCCACTGCTCTGGGATATTCCGCTCCCGTATTTACGATTGTCTTTGTTTTAGGAGAAATTGATTAGATAATTTTTTAGGACAGAAGTTCCCACGCTTGCCAGTTAACTTGTTTTAGATACTTACAAATTTTACTGCAAAGGTGGTCCTTCTTCCTTGATTAGCCTTGTAATTAATTATATGGAGTTACGCAGAATGGATATTGTAGTTGATAAATGAAGATTGATTGGTGATAAAATTACAACAAACTTAATTTTATTTCACTAAATCGACACTTTGAATAGATTTATTATATTCGGTAATGAAATACAATAAATTAGCTGTAGGAATATTTTACCAATATTCGAGGTTATCGATGATTAATTATTTATAATAAACGCAATGATAGTAGTTTAACACAAAATAATAATAGTAATGATAATATAAACTTATTAATTAAATAATAGATTTAATAGATTTTAGTAGTTTTGGTGAGTAGTCACCTATTAGTGGTAATAGTAAAAAGATCGACTTGAGAATCTAGCGTGGTGGTTGACACCGGGGGATAGATCGAAGTGTCGATCACCGCTCAAGTATTGGGGTTTGTGACCGTTTTCCCCTCCTCGTGTCGTCTTGTGACGTCACGGGACTACCTATTATTTTAGCTAGTGTCGGTAACGAAAATTTCGGGTGGTAGTTCGCCAGGCTGATAAAGTCGGGACATTTTGTAGTGTCTCAATATATATATATATATATATATATATATATATATATATATATATATATATATATATATATATATTAGGGTGTGCCAGAATGTAACTTCCTTGATGGACCTTATAAAATTGGAATTTTCAGTTCCGCTTTTGAAATCAGCTGTGTTTAGGCCTTTCCTAAGATATTTTGGGGTAAGACGATAAATTTGATTTTCATAGAATTTTTTAACTGGAGCTTAGTTAGGGCACTTCCGCTGAAAATTCTATGAATATAAAATCTATCGTCTTACCCCAAAATATCTTAGGAAAGGCCTAAACACAGCTGATTTCAAAAGCGGAAATGAAAATTCCAATTTTAAAAGGTCCATCAAGGAAGTAACATTTTGGCACACCCTAATATATATATATATATATATATATATATATTGTCTGGGTATAGCTCTCGCTCAGACGTATATAGATCCTATACATGTCATTGGAAGGTTCTGGGTTCAAATCCCAGTCTGAGCTAATTGAATTTTTTCTCGCATATGCTATACTCTTACATTAAAAAGTTCCTCTCCTTAATCCTTTCTCAAACCTTTCCCACCAAAATATCCTGTTACGTGAATGTAGGAACGCTTCACGTAATAATTATCCATAACTCCTATTCTTTCCCGCTTTACAGCATTATTTTCGAATTTGAAAATTGTGGAACGCTTCACGATTTTGCGTGTCATCTTTCTTCTTTGAAAGCATATGAGAAAAAATGCCACACCGTCCATCTTACAAGAAAAAAAAAAATATATATATATATATATATATATATATATATATATATATATATATATATATATATATATATATATATATATATATATATATATATATGACGGAGATAATATCGAGCTGGGTTTTCCCAGAGATTGGAAATTCCTAATATTTTAGTTTGTCTGTTAATTTTAAGCAAAATTGTAAAGCATAGAATATTTAGATATTATTTACGACTTAAGCTGGTTATATTTTTTATGGTTATGATGATGGGCTTAAGTCCGGAGTGACAATGGTCACCAAACGTAGCCGAGGTCACAGGATAGAAGTAAAAAGTATATAGTTAGAAATATCGACAGACAATGAGGGCTGTCGAAATATTTTTGAGTGAATAAGTACTTAGGGTACTTGGACGGTAGTTCTCGTTGAGCATTGATCAAGTAAGGATCGCATACATCCTGCTGACCCCGGATTCGTTCTCGGTCTTATTCCCAAACGTCTTTAACTGTTATATCAATCGCAGTAGAATATTTGTAATTAAATTTATTATTTGTATGAGTTAGTGTACGTTATATTTTAAATCAAAGTCTTTATTATATTTGATTATTGTAAAAATAAATAAAGATGGCTGATAATGATCCAAAGGACTCTAACAATGCCCAAACCATTCTTCCTTCGACATATATATATGTCAGAGAGGCAGGAGTTATTGATGGAGATTCAGCATCTTGTGATTTACGCATTTATATTATTACAATTAATTTATATTCACAATTACAAAAAGATCAATTATTACGAATGAGTAGATAAACTCGTACGAGGTTAAGTTAATTGAGAACGCAAACAATGTTAATAATATCTTGCGATAGACCGTGTTATGTCCGAAAAATATAATCTTAGAATTCGGTAGCTAGACTATCGAAGGTTCGAATAACAGATGAATTTCCCTAACGAAGGATCGTTAGGTTTTCAATTTATGGGTTCGCAAAGGTGGAAACTCCGGAGAGGGCCCCTTGGAATAGACAATCGACCTCGGAAATAATAAAATAACCTCCACTTACTATTGCGAATCCTAATTCCAACGATGATTCGGTCTTTGATTGGACTTTGTACCTTTGACTTCCGCTGCTCGGCTTCTCCCTTCCTCCTGCTGACTGGAGATTGAAGATTAAAGGTTGAAGGATGAATAGCGTCTTAATTTATAAATGATGGAACACTGCGATTCGGGTTTTTAGTTTATATATTCTGATTAACTGGCCCTATGGGCAAACACGTCTTAATTTACACTATTCACTTATTAACTAATAACAATATAAAATGATGATTGAAAGAATATAAGTTCGTAACCGGAGTAACGACTCCGGCAAACAAAAGTTCGCCGATTATAAATTCACAGAAGAAGAAAATAATTTGAGAGCGAACCAGGTCACCGGAACTGCGGGAATCTCGATTATTGTAAAGACGAATCGTGGCTCGAAGAATCACTATCACAGAACTCGGAAATACCGTTGAGGAAATCGAAATGATTAATTAGGGAAAAGATGACTAATTAATTTAATAATTGAAGTCTGCCTATACGTGTCGGGGTATAGGACTCACCCGGGCTTAAAGGCAGAACTGTTACCTTGTAAATAAGCTGGTGAATTATGGTGTTCGCGGTTTTTATCACCTCGGTCGCGATTTGAAAGAGGGGCTACTAATTAAACAATTGGTTCTTTTGATGAGGTGACAATGCGCGGTAATGTGTATTCTTCAGCCACGAGTCATTTGTCGCCCAGTCCTGGTTGTTGTTCCTTGAATATGCAAGCACTGCACTTTTCGGCGGGAATGGGAGGCCCTGCATCATATACGGTATGCCGGATATAACAACCGAGACTTAGGAAATAACGATTTTGCGATCACCAGGACGTCCGTTCGATCTCGATCTCAAAGCAAGACTGTCTTTTCAAAAACTATTCTCAAATAGCCTGCCTGCTGCACATTTCTCTTTTCCTTATTTATTTTATGATACCCCTATCGTCCTGGGATCCCGACTACGTTGACAACTATGTGCCTACTAGTGTTGTAACATCGAAGTAGATTAATCGAACAATCGATTGTTGATGCTTCGATTATAAATGTTTTGCAATCGATTGTGAAGAGTTCGATCAATCGAAAAAAATCGATTTTATTTTTTCAAAACGATTTTTCAACATCGATTTTTTCGAAAAAATTATATTTATATAATTTTTTTTTGCAAAAACTATTATTGCTTGATTTTTTAACAATGAAGGATTGATTTTTAAGCAAAAATATAAAATCAACTCTAGTAAACGAGAGAACTTTTTTATTTTAATGATTATTTATTATTTCAAACAATCGATTTTCACAATCGATTATCGTAGTTTCGATTGTACAACTTAAACGTTGTTCATAATAAATCGATTATTGTAAAAAAATTTTTTCTTAAATAAGAATAATATGAAAAAGTATTTTTAAAAAATTTAATTGCCTTCTACGATTTTTTTTTATTCAAATAATGATTAAAAACATCGATAAAACTGAAACAAATAAAATAACATGTTACAAAATAAAAAATGTAAATTAAGTATTTATACTTTTTTTGCGAAAATAACAGTATTGTGTGATTTAATTTCAAGTGAAAAACAATTTTTTTATCTTTTGGCGCTATCAGTATGTTAGATGGCTCCACTAGATCATTTATTTATCGAAGATCGCTAAGTTTCTAGATGTCTTTGCTGACAGATTCATCAATGAAATATAAATATTTAGACAATGCAAATTGTCCTTTTCTGCTCAGCCGTTAACTGACTGTCTGAAAACCCTCGTTGTGTTGATTTTCTTAATTTTTGGCGGTAGAGTCTCGAAAAAGATTGGGGATAAACGGCCCACGCGACAACACCGAAAATATTGGTCAGACTTCGATCCAACCCCAAACTAGCAATCACGCTAATTTTCTAACTCTCTATACTACTATTTATTAATTACTAATTAAGCAAATTATAACATTTTATATATTCTAATAGTTCATTACTGTTTAATTTAAGTTCTACTATTATAATTAATAATTCAAGCATTTATTGCATTCGAGAAATGATAAATAAATCATTAGTGTGTGGAATAAAATAGTTATTTTGTTATAAATCGTATATCATCATTGCTATAAATTTACCTATCTACTAAGATTATTTCACCTACACATTCTTTGAAGGACGAATACTATTAAGGAATAAATTGATACCTCACGGGCTGCTGTATTAATCAGGATCTTGTAAAACTATCATTTCTATATATTGTAAGTTATCAGAGAATATTTACTGGCACATGTGAGACTTCCTATCAAACTACATACTCTTTCTATAACGTTCTATTCATTCTAAATATCTAAAAATTAAATGCGTCATCCGTAAGGAAGCGGATTTCCGAGAGCTGGTGATCCTAATAAATAAATTTAGAGAATCAATTGACTAAATTCTTATCCGCAAGGTTTTGGTGAATTGATAAATGAATTTTTTATATAGAGAAAAATTCTTTCATCTCAATATATATATATACGTACACCATATCGATGATTCGTCTCAAATTCAAACAGTTGAATTTTCTTACGGTGTATCTGTTACGATTTTGATTATTTATTCATGATATAAACAATTCAGGTAAATAAACTTTTGAATTTAATAAATTTGTCTAAAGAAATATCAGAAGTTCCATTTTTACATGTGTCGTTAGTATAAAATCTAATGGATAATTAACTTGTTATCTTATTTATTATTCATCGTATTTATTTGTTTTCCAGCAGACATGAGTAGCAATAGTCTCATTTGGAAGCATTTCATAAAAACTTTAAATGGAGGATTATGTAAGATTTGCAAGAAAGAATTAAAATCAAAAAACACGACGACTAATCTTCACAACCATTTAAAATCTATGCATAAAATCGAAGTAGTGAGACGTCCAGAAAAATCTAAATCAAAAAGTAATTTTCAAAATTCAAATTTATTTGGAACACAAAATTCAGTTAAGGAAATCGATGATGCGCAAGTATGTTAAATAATTTTATTAGTTTAATTTTACTAATTAATACTGAACCTATAAATTCATTTTTAATGTATTAGCAGGATTCGAATCAAAGCGAGCAGTTGACTGTCAGTCCTGATGAATCCGAATGTTTAAAGGTTTATTATTTACTATATATTCAGATAAAATCAGTTTTTATTTTATCAAATCATTTTATATCTTTTTTTTAGTCAAAGCAGCCATCATTAACAGATGTCATGGACAAAGTTGTAGCTTTTCGTGGTTTGTTTGTTTTCATTTTTTTTAATTCATTATTTTTGAAATTTTTTAACATAATTTTTATTAATAATTGTTGTTCTTGATGTTTTAGATGGTACTGGAAAAGCTGGGTAAATAACTGAAGCACTTTTATTTATGATAATAAAAGATAACTTACCATTCCGAACAGTGAAAAAAGTTGGGTTTCTACGTGTCATGAAGCTTCTGTCACCGCTTTAGAAAGTTCCAACTAGAGCAACGATAAATAAACTGATTGATGAAAAGTACAACAGCGTGTCTAAAGCGATTAAAGATAAATTTTTAGATGTCAATGGAGTAAGCCTAACTTGCGATGTGTGGACTGAGACCACAAATACACAAAGTTTTTTAGGAGTGACTGCTCATTATATTTATAATAATCTCTTAGAGTCATCAATAATCGGTGTGACTGACCTACATGAAAGTCACACAGCTGATTATTTGAGCAATGAACTAAAAACTATTTGTAAAACATGGAATATTGATACGGTTGTTACTGTAGTGTCGGACAATGCTGCAAATATTACCTGTGCAATACGAAATGCATTTACTTTATCTAAGCATCTTCCTTGCCTAGCTCACACAATTAATTTAGTCGTAACTAAAGCTATTTCAACAACCGAGAATTTAAATATATTGTTAACCAATGTGAAAGAGATTGTTGCATATTTTAAGCGATCAGTTACTGCAGCTGATAAACTGAAAAAATTAACTGGTGATGATTTTAATGCGCCAACAAGATTAATTCAAAGCGTTGAAACTCGGTGGAATTCGACATTTTTTATGTTCGATCGCTTTTTACTTTTAAGAAAAGAAGTGATAACGATCTTAGTATCTTAAACAGGCTCTACTCCTAATGTAATTGCTGGTAATGATATCAAAATTTTAAAAGAAGCCCGAGAGTTACTTCAACCATTCGAAAGTATTACTCGAGAAATAAGTGCTGAGAAAAATCCAACTTGCAGCAAAGTAATTCCAATAATTTGTAACCTCTTCGAAACTTTAAAAAATATTTAATGTTCATCTAAGATCGTGTTATGTCCAAGGGCGTTTTTAGAGCGGTAGCGTAAACGGTGGAGGTTTGGACTAACAATTTAAAGAATACGCAACGGAGGTTTTAATTCCGTTGTTTTAATTATTTATGTGGGACGTTTTCGAGATACGAACTTACCACGCCTTCGTTTGAGACTGACGGATTTTTATGAGAGTAGATGTACTTACTGTTACAGGAACTTTATTGATGATCAGATCCGTGGTTTTAGGGCAGCTGTTAGCGCCTGTTCCTTGATTGGGCCCTTTGGTTGGTTCTTGCAGTGGATGGAGTAGGGTGGATTTGGGCTGCTTATTCTAAGGGCTTCTTATCTTATGAAATTAACAAACTCGAATAGAATTTCACTTCTTTTTAAATTTTATTTTAATAAACACCTAAACTTTTACATTTCACAAATTTTATTTAATCGAAATTATATTAACGAATTTTATTTATTTGAGCTAACGTCCTCCAGTCTCCCGTAGGGTAAAGTGCGCAAATCTAGCTTTAAAAGGTATTATACTTATTGACCAAACTCTCGTCTAAGTGCAGAGCAAATTAGAACTTTGAGAATCCCGACTCGTAGATAGTTAAAACTAATACGTGGCCTGCCGGTTGAACCGAGTCTGAACTCGTCTTAAGTGCAGCGCAAATTGAGATAAGGGACTTATACAAGGCATGGGCCCGTCAGTTAAACGCGGAAGTCAAATTAACTGAGCAAAGACAAGGCGTTGGCTGTTGATCGCCTTTTTAAATACTCGCGGTGCTGAGATTGCAGAAGTTCCCGCTAGTCAACCAGCAGTCGCGTAGCTTATATTTTAGTGTGGCTTTCGCGCATGGAGAAGTCTTTCATCTGCGCGGGTGATTTAAATTTAAAGAAAAATTTTGGGGTGGACATAACAATCGCTAAAAGTTTGAAAGATCAATTGGTAAAAAATTTAGAAAAACGCTTCCATGACATTAAATTTAATGATATTTTTGCTATATCTATGTTGTTGGATCCGCGCTTCAAGAAACTCTACTTTACGTCTGCAACTGCTGCATCAAAAGCAATACAAAAAGTTAATAAAAATATATTATTCCAAAAAAATTTGGAACAATCAACAATAAATGATAATAATAATAATAATAATAATAACAATAATAATAATAATAATATCAATAACAAAAACATTGATGGAATATGGAAGTATCATCACAGCCGTGCTCAAGAATCCTTAAAAAGCCAAGAAGAAAATGACATCGGCTATTGTTTCGAATTAAAACAATAACTAAAGGAGCCAATATTTGCAGTGGATAAAGATCCACTGCAATATTGGATTGGTAGGAAAGAAGTATTTCCTTTTCTATATACAATAGCTTTTAATTACATGACGATTCCGTCAACATCAGTTCCGTCAGAAAGGCTTTTTTCTGCAGCTTCTTTAATAATGACCAAAAGAAGAAACAGAATTAAGCCAGAAAAATTGCAAAAAATTTTATTTTTGCAATGCTTGGATGAGAAACAGTGGTAAATTTTTTTTTATATATAAGTATATAAAATATGTCATTTGCAATGCTAATATTAATTTTAATAATAATAATAATAATAATAATAATAATAATAATAATAATAATAATATCTGCCAGGAGATATTCCCCAGGTTGTTGAGAATGAAAGTTGCAAAATTTATTGGAACATGCCATTTGCAACAACCCGGCAGATAGATCACAACAAACCTGATATTGTGCTCTTCGACAAGGCCACTCGTGACATTTATGTCATTGAGTTCTCGGCCCCGGCTGAATACAACATCTCAGCCAAAGAAGAGCACAAAAGACAAATATATCAGGATCTCCTGTTTGAAATTGGCAAACTTTACCCAGGTTACCGTGTCACCTTGTCGTCCTGATTATTGGCGTCCTAGGAGGGATGAAACAGTCTTTTGTATCCTCACTTGCCAAAGTTCCAGCTTGTTCATCAAAAGCTGAGTTCTTGGCAGTTAGGATGCAAAAGGCTGTTATACTTGGTTCTCTCCGTCTCTTAAGGGAAATGACTTTGGCCTGCTGTGATCACTAACCGCCTTGTTGTGCGGAGTGGTCCAGCAGTAACGGATGGAGCTCAGGCTGGGCCCTCGGAGAATCGGACTCCGGGGATAACCCCCCTGAGCATTTAGTAACAAAATCATAATAATAATAATAATAATAATAGCGGTGCTTGCTACGTGGCCTCCAAGCGGCGCATCGCGGGAAACGCAGACCATAACATCAGGTCTGTAGGCGAACGACGTAGCCCTTGCAGTGGGCCAACTACCCACTGCATTGAAACACTGAGTTACAAGTAGATATAAACTCAGAAGTGCTTTCCACAACCGGTCCTTTTCGGATGAGGACCATTTATCAGGTGGGAGGAGCACGCCGGACCCGATAAACGACGACGACCCTGGCGCTATTAGGATAAACTTTAAGTGGACGGAGGAACTGAGAGTCGATCTCTTGGTGTGCTACCAACGTAGCGAACCGGGGGTGAGCGGCTATATGGCCCGGATGCACACTCTTTGGAGTGATATGCATCCGGAGCTAGCGCATTTTACGCACAAACACCTTTGTAATTATGCCGCTCATCTTCGGCGAAATAGAAGATCGCTTGTGCCGGACAGAAGGCAGTCTAATAGACTTTCCTTTCCGGCGCAACTATACCAAGAGCGACGCCGTTCCTCCTTGGACAACAACAATCCCTTTGTAGGACGGCAAGTAAGTATATCTAAAAAGATAACTTACTCCCAACAACAGCTTGACGCGGTAAACGAAGATCTCCGTGCAAACATCCTGGAGGATTCCACCCTGCTCACTGTGAGCCAGGTTGTGTATGGTGCAGCAGTTTCGGCTTTTCCGAGAGAGAGACATTGTCTCTCGATCGAGGCAAGGTTGAGACAGCGCATCTCACAACTTGGCTTGAAAATTGACATATCCCGGAAACATGTCTCCCGCATTCAGTGTGTGATTGAGTTCGAAACAACTCAAAGAACATACACGCCCCGAATTCGGCACATTGCTGCTGAACTTCGGTGGCGTTATCACACACTGAACAAGAGTACTCTTCTTGTCATCAAGAAGAGTCTCTTAATAAATTGCGGGCTCTAGTGACTGCCAAAAAGTCACTAGAGAAGAGGCTGAAGCGGTTGGTCGACAACTCGTTGTTTCGATCCAGCCCTTCACGGTTTCTGACACCAACGACCGATGTTACCGAGACTTATCCAACACCTGAGCAGGTGGAAGCTTTTTGGACTGAGTTGTATGGAGATCAACCAAACGTGAACGCCAACACTCCAGCTCTGCACGACTTCAAAGCATTCTGTCGGGAACACCGTCGGCAGAATGCTGATGAAGAGAGCCCTGCAGTCAGTGTGGATGAAGTTCGTTCAGCTCTAAATGGCAGCAAAAATTGGGCTGCCCCGGGACCAGATGGCATTAATGTCTTCTGGTGGAAGAAGTTTACTTCTACCCACCTCCATCTGGCCCGCATATTTACATCGTACATTAGAGCTGACGATCCGATTCCGGACTGGCTTGTAGAAGGGCGAACCGTACTGATACCTAAAAAAAAAAAAATGTGAGCCGTCATGGGACGCCTGGCAGATGTGAAACATCGTGTGTGTACAAGTAATATACATAAAAGATAATATTATTACAGGAATTAAATATAGCCTAATGAAAAAATGAAGTATTACGAATTTCTTACAGAAAATGGTAACTTTATTAAATAAACATTTATTTACATGTGATATAAAAATTTGATATTAATATCAAGTGGCCACAATTTAAATATTTTCATCTGTGACTTCAGTAATAGTTATATTCGATGTTTCCTCTGCCGGTATTACTGTGACGATTGGTCGATGATAACTAAAGTACGTTACAAAAGTATTGGATGAAACATCATCAAGATATCTCACAAATATAGCATCTATTGTTGTTTCATATTTGGTAGTAGATTCTCTTGGATTGTTGTTGATTTGCAATTGAAATTCTTTTTGAAGAAATGTCATTAATGGCATTGATTCAGCTCTTGCAAAATTTACATTAAAATCTCCAGCTAAAATTAATGGTAGTTTATGTTTATTCGTTTTAAAAATTATTGAACCTCTTTGACTATAAGGAAATAACCTTTCATGTAAAAATGAAATTATATGATCCATTTTGTTATTAGGTGAAATATATACTACAATCATAATTAATTCACTTCCGTCTTCTAGTTTAACATGTGAAGCACACATATCACCAATAGATGTTTGGTAAACATGAACTTCTGTAGCATTTTGAACTGCTAGATCCATGTTGAGTGTAGTAACATGTGAAGTGTTGTTGTTTTTGTAAATGGCCACTCCAGCGGCTCTAACATTTTGTCTTTTAAATTTTGCAATACAATGAAAGTTACATAAGTCAACTGCTTCATCTGCAGGACACCATGTTTCAGTTAGTAACAAAAAGTTACTATTTCTGCAAATAGAATCTTGTAAATCAGCAGCATGTTTTCTGAGACTTTGACAGTTTAAAGTGTATATGGTTAATTTATTTCTGGAGTTCATAAAATCAGTGATCAATCCTTGCAATGTAGTAAGTCTGTTTAAAGATAATCTTGCAAATTCGTGCTTTAAGCTTGAAACTGATGGATCAACTCTCCTTCCATGATAAAATCTTAAATCATCTGTTCTGTTACATATAAACAACCCTTCAGCACTTGTTACTCGTGTTAAAGCTACGTAAAGTAATGGAATACTATGACTTTTACTATACTCATACACCACCTCGTCATAAGTACCTCCTTGAGACTTATGAATAGTCATAGCACATCCTGATATCAATGGAAAATGATTTCTTTTTCACACAATAGTTTTATTATTATTAAGTGATATTGTTGAAGTTCGACGCACAATAGGCACAGCACGTTTATCGATATTATGTTCTGCAACAAAGCCAGCGGCTTTTCTTCTAGCCACTGTACCAGTGTTTTTATCTGGAAAAACTAACCATATGCGAGTAACTTGATTTTATTTGTTTTGTTCGATATGAATAAGGTTTCTAACGGCGCCATTAGCTAATCCGTCTACCACGTCTATGTTAGTTGTAATAATGTAAGGTTTGCCAATAACAAAAATAATTTCGTATGGCAACCCTCCTGTATCAATCACTGACATTTTGTGTAATTTTTGTCTCATATTCGCTTTCTGCTCATGATTAGTACAGCCAGAAATTACGTCTATTGCAATTGAATCTATTTTATTTTCAGTTTGTAGAGCTCACATGTTGTATGCGTTAACCGATGCATTATCATGGAATAATCGTACACCACTTGGACACCGCTGTGAGATGTCTTCCTTCGTAAAAAATCTGGACTCGATAACGGCCAATTCATTATCATTTAAAATTATACCACTACCAATTTTTGTGAGAATAGAAGCAAACATTTCGTTATTTTAACGCATTATTTGAGTTAATTCGTAGAATTTTAATCCTCGTCAAAGTAAGGGTCCAACCATCCGTTGTCTTGACTGCTTATAGATTGAAGTTGCTCGAACTGGAGGTAGTTGCCGCAAATCTCCAATAAAAATAATGTCTAGTCCACCAAAATTTTCATCAAAATTTCCGGTTATTTGCTTTAGTCTTGCGTCTATTTGGTTCAAGAGTTCGGCACCCATCATACTGATTCCATCAATTATTAAAACTTTGACATATTTAAATAAGCATCGATATTGTTGTGCTCTTTCTATAGATAACGGAATTAGTTTTGATAACGATATTTTCAATGCAGTATGAATAGTAGTTCCATCAATAGCTACTGCAGTTTTACCAGTCGAAGCACACGTAATATATGAATTGCAGAACCCATTATTTTCAGAAAATCTGTTATAGATTTCCATTATCAATTTTATTACAAAGGTTTTTCCACATCCAGCTGGCCCAGTAAAAAATAATTGTAAAGGTGACTTTTCCGCCGATAAATTGTGATGAATGACGTGTAAAAGCAAATCTTTTTGCTTTTCATTAGCACTTCTCATAAACTCGCAAAAACGATCATTACTCATGATGTTTTCTCGTCTTTTGGCTATTGCTCCCAAGCTTTTAAGCGTAGCTATACGTAAATCTTCATTCTATACGTAAATCTTCATTAACAGCAGCATCCGGATTTCTGTACAATTCTTCAAAAGGGTTTGGTTCTGGAAATCTTGTAGCCAAGTCTCGAATTTCTGATTCGTCATCTATTGGCTCATCTTCATGACATAACTGTCGGCATATATCAATTGTCTTCTGAACATCAATATTTGACTCAAATTCTTTTCTTTTTTCTAAAATTTCATTCTCGTGTTCATCATATATAGTTGTGAATTTCATATCTGCTAATATTTCTGTATCTTTATTTCTAAATGGTATATGTAAGGTAACCGTTTCTCTTCTGTACTCGTTGTAATCCTGAGTCATGTCATAATTTCTATAACGAATAATTCGAGGCTGCTTTTTTTTGACGTATTCCCCCTTATTGTTTTTGGTATATTTGGAAACAAACTGAGCTAACGAAATAGCTTCCAGTTCTTCTGGCCGTTTCTGATACTTATCATGCCAAACTTCCTTCCAAATATCAGTAGATTCGTCATCCAGTTCATCTATTTGTTTTTGTGTTTTTTTAATCTTCTGTCGTTCAATAGGCCAACAAGTATTAATATACTGAATTGCTATTGATGATTTAGACATTGGTAACCGTAGAAGATACCAAGCAGCTTCTTGACTACTCATCTCAATGGTATTTAGCATGTCAACACTCATTTTACGAGTTATTTCAACAATATCAAATTCGGGATTCTCATTCATGACTTCTATTATCTTACGTTGCAAATTACTAATACCTCTGTTGGTCTTATTTACATATTCAACCACGTATGCCGCACAAGAATATTCTTCAGTAATTATTTGGAAATCCATATTAGATTTTAATACATTAAAAACAAACGGATTGAAAGTATTGTGCCATTTTTCGGATGGATGTCGTTTATAGAATATTTTTGGCCTACTAATACCAGATCTTAGAATATCTGTGTATTCTTCGTCTGATCTAATATTATTACTTTCATAATAATCATCAATACTGTCATAAGCATTACTTTCTAAGTTAATTCTTATTTCATTATATCTTATCAAATGTTTTTTGTAAAGAGGATCAGTTTTTTCCATCGGTATTAAAATCATTGTGGATTTACAAGGCATGAATGGTGCTTCAAATCGGCACTTTTGCACTGAAGTAGATCTTATTTTTTTGTAGCACGTGAAAGTATGCTTATGGGTAAGTAATTTTATATTTCCGGATGCTTCTGAAGTTGATACTGACACTAAACTATCAATCATTTCTATTGCTTTTTTTTGCTCTTTTCCAAGAATATCTGTGGGAGCATTATCAAGCCATAAAAGGATATGCGCGTGTGGACTTCCACGATGTTGAAATTCAATCCTCAGAAAGTAGTTTATGACTCTAAATTTACCAAAAGGACTGAACTTCTTTGATTGTAAAATCGTCATTATAACATTAACTAGCTTGTTAAAATAAATAGCACATGTTACAGCATCGTTGTTAATTAATGAACTTTTTTGGATAAAATTGAGTTCTGGTACGATGAAATTTTGCACATCTTCTTTTCCTTCAGCTAATTTATACAGCAATGTTAATAAATCCGGCCACCCTATTTCATTTGCGCTTAGTGTCATGAAGGCAGTTGGCTTCCCTAGCTGCCGCATCATTGCAAATAAATCTTTTTTCCTTGAAGACCAGTACCAAACTGAATTTGGTATTGAACGTAAGAAAGCTTGATTTGACCCCATGCAGTTATGAATATAGTCTTCAGATTGAACTTGTTCCTTGGTTATATTGCTATCTGTACCAACATGTTTAAACGCGATCGTTAAACAGTCACGAACTCGCAGTCTCATAATTTTTACAGCCATATATAACAAGTGATAAGGATCGACTCCTCGACGATCCTTACGCCGCAATTCACTAGATGCCATCATAAAAGACGTAACGTTGACTGTATCTCTAAATTTTCTAAAGTGCCCCATGTAAATAGTAGGAAATGATAGCTCTTCGGCATGCTCGTCTAATAATAAACTCTGTGGAATATTCTGTTGCCCTGGAGCTAATCGCAAATATTTTTCCTCATTCCATACCAAAGTTTGTTGTTGAGCAGTAAGGCTTTCTTCAAGATCAATATTTTCGCTAAATTCATCTATGTTCTGTTGTGTAATTAGTGGTGTTTCTTGATTAAAAAATGATTTATTAGTTATTATTTTGTAATGCTGATATAAAGGTGTAGTAATCAAATAGTATAACCATTTCTTAATTGATCCGATGTTAATTAAGCCATGCACAAAACTACTTTTATGAATCATTTTTTTTTTATTATGTACATAAATGCAATGTTCATCATTGACATTTCTTAGAAGTGATCGTACCATTGTATCAACAACAACAGGAACATTGATAATTTGTCCGTATATACCGAATTGTCCTTGAACGTGTCTTAATCTTCTTATTTGCATAAAAGGAATTCGTGGAGAAATAAGCCTTTCAGTGATGAAATCGATTTTTGGTAAATGCTGTGGTATTTTTGGGTAATGAAATCCATTATAAAAGTTAGGAATCTTTTCTTTATCTAATGCTGATTTACAAGTAGAGCAAATTTTAAAGGAATCCACATTTTGCACAATAGCTATTGTATTAATTATATTTCCAGATGTAGATGGTTTCTTTAAATCTTTTTCAAACCAAAGTCGATCACAAATTGAACAAGCATGTCCAAATTCATTATTTTTAAAGTTATCGATGAAATATTCATGAGCTGTTTTATGGTATCTAAATTGACTGTAGTTATTCGGAATTGCCGCAATATTTGCGCTTGATAGGTTACTTAAATTTTGCTGAGATATGTCAAACACTTCATGCTCCATATCTCCCAAACCAGTTAAATTTCGAGAATTTGTACTTACTTCATCTATTATGATTATTGGTTCTGTAATT
The DNA here is from genome assembly GCA_018835575.1 of Cotesia chilonis. NCBI lineage: Eukaryota > Metazoa > Arthropoda > Insecta > Hymenoptera > Braconidae > Cotesia > Cotesia chilonis. The sequence goes on from RJVT01000042.1 coordinate 927,256, forward strand.
ATTTCGCTATTTCCTATATTTGGAGAAGTATGTAATTCTATAATACTTTCTGCATTCTGTAGACGTCTCCTTCTTTCCGCTTCACGCTGACTCAATTTTTCTCTGTTCTTTTCCCTGTATCTTTTTTGACGGTCTCTTTTATTTTGAAGAATGGATGAAATAGCAGTTACTGGTTCTTCATTATTTACTTCCATTATATTTGAGTTTGAAGAGGTAGACGGTCCGATAATGCTTTGTGAAGATTGTATACGCTTTCTTCTTTCCGCTTCACGATGTTTCAATTTGTCTCTGTTCCGCTCCCTGTATTGTTTTTGGCGTTCTCTTTTACTATTGTTTACTCTGAAAAAAAATATAAATATGTTAATAATAATAAAATCTAAGATAAAAATTAAAATAGTCTGGTACTATTCGATTAATAAAGTCTTACACAACATTGATAGTATGCCTTGTGTTTAACTGATCAGGGTGGCGTCCAGTTTCAATAATAATATTTTGTGATCCCTGTGATGATTGTTGGGAACTGAAATATTTAAAAAAATATGATATTAAAATGCACAAGAAAAAGAAAAAAAAATTTGAGTGTGGCTTCAATATACTCATGAACTCAAATCTTAGTTAATTATTGCAATATATGACTAAAGATTTGCAAATATAAATTTTATTAATAAATTTTTCCATATTAATTCCTTCATGAATAATAAAAAAATAATTAATTGAAGATAATATTAATATATTTTATATAATTATTAATCTTAGTATAATTTATAAAATTGCTCATATAATTAATATGAATATAATTAATTAAATATAAAAATATAATAAAATAATTACATTTATGGACACTTGAAAAATACGATCTACTTACTGATGACTTGGTAGTATGCCATAGTGTAGTTTCACTTTCTTTGCACAAGGTTGATCACTTTGATCTTCTGAGTTATCACTATCACACATATTTTATTGTCAAAAATTAAAATAAAAAATTAAATAAAACGCAGGTTATGTGTACCGTAGTAAACAACAACGTCGAACTGAGTGAGAAGCCACACCGTACACTCTACTACACATAAAATATATGTATGTATACCTTAGTATAGCGTGGCGACCCGTCGCCATGGCAAGCGTCGCCACGCCAACGATTCGGTTTACAAGTGAGCCCATAGATGTTTCACATCAAAAAAGGTGACTTGTCTGACCCTAAGAATTTTAGGCCTATCACCTGCTTGAATGCGGTTTAGAAAATTTTTACAAAAATTTTAAATAACCGTATTTTGCGGCAGATAGAGCCTGTATGGCAACAGATATATGAACAACGTGACAATAAAAGAGGCCTGTCAGGTGGCAAGAAGAACCTGATAGTGGATCGATGTGTCTTACAAGATGCGATCTACTATCAACGCAACCTGTCAATGGCTTGGATTGACTATCGCAAGGCATTTGACTCTACTCCTCATGAGTCGATATTATATCTACTCAAATGCCTGGAAGTTAATCCGGAAATAGTGGAATGCATCCGGCGTATAATGCAGCTCTGGCGAACGCGTTTTCACATTGGAAGTGAAAACGCATTGCACGTAACCGGAGTTGTAGAGTATAAACGGGGAGTCTTCCAAGGTGATTCCTTGAGCCCTCTGCTATTTTGCGTTTCACTGCTGCCTATATCTGTTGCTCTCCGTAAAACTCATGGGTACTCTGTGGGGCCTCCGGGTGATCGAAACTATTCGATTCCCCATCGGCTTTACATGGATGATCTGAAGCTGTATAGTGCTGATAAAGATCATCTACAAGCGGCCCTCAACATCGTAGCAGAGTACACACGAGATGTCAGAATGTCTTTTGGGTTGGACAAGTGTGCGGTCGTACATCTGTCGAGGGGTAAGTGCTCTGATACTGGTGATGATGTCGAGTTAGTGGATGGGAGCGTCTTAAGACAATTAGACGCCGGGGAGTTGTATAGATATCTAGGAATGGAAGAGCACCGCATGTATGCGGTCTCTGAAGTCTGAGCAAATCTCCAGAGCGAGTATGCTAGGAGACTCCGGAAAATTTGGTCCTCCGAACTTTCCGGGAATAATAAAGTCTCAGCTACTAATATGCTCGCTGTCCCAGTCTTACTATACTCTTTCGGTGTCCTGAAATGGGCCGAAAGGATTTACGAGATCTCGACATCAAAACCCGTAAGATTATCAATATGAATCGGAGCATGCACCCCAATTCATCAGTCGCCAGATTATACCTCTCCGGTCCATCGGTGGGAGAGGTTTGCAGAGTTTGGACGGCTTCACGACCGTTTGGTCCTGGGTTTAACACACGAAGTTGTCAATTTCACTGCAGACGAGGATGACTTTCTTATGCAAATTGTTCATAAACATGAAAATGCGCATAAGGGTCGTTCTTGTATAAGGCAGCAATATATGCGGCAAGAACCCTTGGTCTTGGAGAAATAAACGCTCTTATGGAACTCCAAAAGGAGGAATTTAAGAGCGTCATCAGGAACGCCGAGGAAAAACTACTCCTTGGCGAACTGATGGACAAGTCCATGCAAGCGTGTTCTTTAAACACGTGCGTGATCATGGCTTGTCCACCCAGCTGACGTTTTCCTTCTTAAAGTCAGCTGGCCTGATGTCCGAGACTGAAGGGTTCATATTTGCCTGCCAAGATGGTGTCATTAACACTCTGAGTACCGTAGCAAGGTGCTCAGGTGCAGCTTCCGGACACTTCCTGTAGGAGGTGTAAACAACATCCGGAGACGCTTATGCACCTTTTGTCGGCATGTCCTGTGCTGGCGAGAGGTGCATATATCCAGCGTCACAATGCTGCCCTGAGAGTACTGTACTACTATCTTCGTCATTGCTACGGTATTGACGTGACACCAGTGCTGCCTTATCTGCCAGGAGATATTCCCCAGGTTGTTGAGAATGACAGTTGCAAAATTTATTGAACATGCCATTTGCAACAACCCGGCGGATAGATCACAACAAACCTGATATTGTGCTCTTCGACAAGGCCACTCGTGACATTTATGTCATTGAGTTCTCGGCCCCGGCTGAATACAACATCTCAGCCAAAGAAGAGCACAAAAGACAAATATATCAGGATCTCCTGTTTGAAATTGGCAAACTTTACCCAGGTTACCGTGTCAGCTTGTCGTCCTGATTGTTGGCGTCCTAGGAGGGATGAAACAGTCTTTTGTATCCTCACTTGCCAAAGTTCCAGCTTGCTCATCAAAAGCTGAGTTCTTGGCAGTTAGGATGCAGAAGGCTGTTATACTTGGTTCTCTCCGTCTCATAAGGGAAATGACTTCGAGCCTGCTGTGATCACTAACCGCCTTGTTGTGCGGAGTGGTCCAGCAGTAACGGATGGAGCTCACGCTGGGCCCTCGGAGAATCGAACTCCGGGGATAACCCCCCTGAGCATTTAATAACAAAATAATAATAATAATAATGATAATAAGTATGTAATAATATATTTTATATGTATAAAGTATTAACATTTAAATTTAACAGTTGGTTTTAATCATAAAAAAAAATCTATTTTTCCGTAAAAAAAAATTTTTCAAAAATTTGATTAAAAAATCGAAAATCGATTGTCAACATTGATTGTTGGATGTTCGATTGTCCAACAATAAAGTTGACGACAGAAATAATCTAAAATTAAAAAAAAATCGATTTTCCGATTAATCGATTGTTTAATAATCAGTTTTTAATACAATCGATTGTCATCTATCAGTTGTAGTCGATTGTGAACAATCGATTGTTTATGGTCGATTATTACAACACTAGTGTCTACCTAGGCCTAAGCCTACCGCAATAAAACAGTTTAGTTATATCTTATTTTACAAAATATTAAAGTAACAGTACATTTCTTAAAATAACTAAAAAATAGAAATATCCTACAGAATATTCTCATCGCTTCGTCAGAAAATACTCCACTGTACTCTACTCTCCGACATATATATATATATGAAAAAAAAAACTAGTACTTCTCGACTCACAGGGACGCGAGTCTACTGAGAGGGAGCAATGTCCTTAAAAAAGTTTTTTTTGTACCTTACATGACTTAAATTTAACACAGAATAAATAAAACATTTTTAAGTTCTTACAATATTTTCTCATGAAGATTGTTGATGAGAAGTCTAGAGTAATAAAACTGATTGACTGTAAGACAACTAGCGTAGAGTGTCTAGGGTATATTTGAGAACATTCAGGAGAATGTTCTAAATAAATATATGATAAGCGATCGCCCGCTTGTCCTGGAGTTTGAACTTGAGTCAGCGCTCGTCATGCGGGTGGTCCTCAGATGATCTCGCGCATCAACTCAAAAAAAATAGAACATTCGGGGCCTGCTACGCAACCCTAGTCCTCCTAAGGCACGGCTCGTAGACGAGGAGATATAAGCAGGGTGCACGGGTAGTTGAAGGCTCTTCTTCCAAGGCTCTTATCGATTTTAAAGTTACGAACTTGAGACTCTTCTTAATTAATTTTTGTCATAAAACTATTAAATTTAATTACGTTAAATGCAATTACGTACTTCACGGCAGTTTCCAGAATCACTTCTATTGCAAATGTATTTTAAATAGTTAAATAAATCCAATTATTAATTAAATTCACCAAAGTAGTGATTTCGGAATTAGATTGAGAACCTCTACTTACGACTTTAGAGGTCGTAGCATCTTAATCTCCAGCTCTAGTTGTTATATTGGTAACTTTCAAACCCGAGAGGTAACCGGGACGTAACACAGTCACGGGTTCACTGGGCTTGGACCCTCTTCTTGATTTTTCTTTTGAGAAAATATTTTACATATTAATCCCACGAGTACCTAGGGAAATAATATGTCCACTTAGGCAGAGCCCTGGATACTGGAGCAATGGTGAAAAAAACGGTCAAACTTTTGTATCCCTTCTCTTCTTGAAAATAAACTTTGTTAATCGTATCGCTATTTTTTTTTCTAACTAGAAAAATTTCAGATGGCCCGTGACAGTAGATTCTAAGAAATAGTGAAAATAACATACACAGAAATTCCTTCTGTAAAACAACTGCCAAACTAGATAATCAGTTGTTTCTTACATCAACTCAGACCTTAACGTTCAGATGCAACACTTTTTGCAAAAATTGCATCAAAATTGGTTGAATTGTTTGGGAGAAATTGCAATCCAAAATTTCAAAAAAGTGTTTTACTAACAAAATTATCAGATTCTCGAACTCGATAATGTGATGTAGATTGTTATGGGGTTATCATTGATGATAAGATAGTTGTACAACCCGAAACGACTCAACATCGATTTTTTCGAATATTGTTCTGAAGCAATGATGAAATTTTATTTACCTGTGGTGCCATTGTTAATGGACGAGAATTGTGCCTCTGACGATAAACATTGTGCCAACATAAACATTCTGTAATGAACTCACTATCCCACCAGTTTGTTTCAAAGTCACTTACATCATGATAGACATTGATTGGACGACTTAGGAGAATCTATAATTCAGAAAATAGATCCAAAATGTTTATAAAACTTTTGTCACAAGATCACACCTTATAATGAGAAACGTTTCAGATATTGCTCTACTCTTAACTTCTCAAGAAACAAGTATATGTATATCGAAAAAAGCACTTTTTCCTGAAAAATAATAAGATTAAAAATAGTTCTTCGTGCCGAATATACACGAATAGTAGGATACGAAAAGATTTTCGGTGTTCGAAGTCAAATTATTTCTAATACTTTTTATTGCTTTTGTTAACTTAGGGTTGTTAACACAATGATATTTCGAATAATATACATTTATTTTGTATGATGCAAAAAACATAATAAAAAAAATTAGGAAAACGCTTGATCCTGAAAGCCATTCCTGCAACTTCTCGATAATTCCATACCTAGGCGCTTAAAATTGCACTTATGACGTTTTTAAGCTCTTCAAGCTAAAAGATATTGCTTCCCTATGATTTTTAGCTCTTCGAACTCAGAAGTCTGATAGAAGTTTCATAACCCACTATTTCCTGAATTTCTTGACCGCAATAATTTTTAAATGCATGGACCGATTTTCACGTAGTTGGCGGCATTCAACGCAGTTTTTTGAGCCACATGAAGACTTTTTAAGTTTGAATTGATTGAACTCGAAAGTCCGGAGTAATTCTGAAAACATACCATTCGGTCTTCCTTTGTTCACGATATCTCTCGAACGTGAATAGCTATCTGTACGAATCAGTCCTAATTGCATTCAAAATCTAAGTTCGGTCAAGCCCTTTTGAAGAACCCCTTATTAAACAAAATGATTAAAAATGACTTATAATGTTGAATGCCTATGAGAGATATGATTTAAAATCATTTACATGATTTGACAAGATTTAAAATAATGAGAAAATTAATTATTTTTAATCATATCAAATCATTTTGTTCAATCAGGGACATCAACCGTGATGAAATCAGTCCAGCTGTTCAAAAATTACAAACGGGTTACATACTTCAACATACACGCAGATACACACACACCCAAATACACTCTCACATACACACACGCACACATACGTACCGACACAGTGACAACATCGCGGGAGCATTCAGGAAAGCTTCATGTGACCTTAAATCGTCAAGATCTAATAAAAACTAGATTTCTGTAAAACGGGATGAAGCCAATAACCTCCCGATGTTTGAAAATCTTTGATTTTTTTAGCGAGAAGTTAAAAAAAATGCAAAAGCATAATATTGATTATTGGTAATAGATCATAGCCCCTACTCGCATGGGTAATGCCCTACAATATCGGTCGCGAGTAGAGGGACTTGTAAATTTTGAGTAAATTGCTGGAGAGGCCCTCGTGATCGGACACGAGGCCTCATAGTTTTCGGTAAAAATAAAATTGGCAGACACGCGGGAGCCCGCATAGTGTGAGGAGTGTGCATCTAGCGCCGTGGTTTGAGTCCCTTTTCTTTTGGTGAGTACTCACAAGTTGAGCTAAATTATTATCCGCACGTCGCGTTGTCTCCTGGCTCAAATAATTCGGTATTAGAAGTTATTATTGATTGTCGAGTCAATCCCGTCGTTAGTAAGGGGGTTTGTAGTGAAATACCTGTCCCGAAAGCCACGCATTTGGGTCCTCGAATCAGCCAGTATTGATTCGAAATTTATCATTTCACAGTCCATAATTATTATTTAGATAAAATTTCTATTCATTAATTAACGTCGTAGTAAATAACCAAACAGTCTATCGAGAATTTAGATAAATTATCAATAATTATACGCGGCATTATTATTATTATTTTGATTATACAGTCCATCCGGCTAAGGAATCCGGCTCTGGACTTAATTTTAAGTAATTTGTTTGAATAAATATCTGTTTATATTATTGTTAATTTTTCGTAATATACAAAATTATTGTTTCTCCTTTTTCCTAACACATTTATATTATTTATTTCCCCGGAATACTTGCCGATCGGCCCTGGAAATACAGGGTTTGTTATTTTTCCCTGTTTGAGAAAAAATAACTGGCGTCCAAACGTGCACTAACCCAGCCTGGATGGCTGCTGCGGTGTTGCTAAGGAGATTAAAAGCATCTCCTAAGCTTCCTATTTATTTTTGTTTATTCTATTTTGGGCGACCTGGACAAAATTTCTACTTTACTCGACGTATTTAACATCGAGTCGTGTATAAAAACAGTAAAATTTTGTTACAAGGGGGTAGTTTTGGGTTATTATAGGGGAGCTGTGCAGTGCGAAAGGGAGAAGTGGTGTGACCGCCAGACAAAGTGCCACGGAAATTAAGAAGGACCGATCCCCGGAGTAGTGACGAGACGAAAGAAGCCAACAACAACTAGGACTTCATCCTCAAGCAGTGAGTTAGATCGTCGTTTCATTCGTCGGGATATCAATAATTACTCTGTGGGAAAGAAGTGAACTGCGGTTTACCTAATACTCGGTTTGCTTCTCCTCGTTATTTATTAATACGATCATTTAATCGACTATTATTATGATTTATTTAATCAAGATTCGATAATATTTGATAGTTTGGACTGAGTAATTTTCAAGGGGGATAACACCCGAGAGTCATTCAGTCAACCTTCAGGTGTAAATTTTTTTTAACATTCGTAGTGAGATAATTTTAATTAACTGAAAATTAATCAAATTACTTCAATCAACATCTGAAATTGTTTTGTTAATTGTATTAATTCTTAAAGTTAATTAATTCAGTGAAACGAGCGATTAATTTGATATTTGAAAAAAAAAACCGACAAGGGTTTTTCTCACGAATTTTTGGTCAGGCGTCGGTAGATATTCTACGTCGCAGTGAATCCAAGTATCCAAGGTCATAACAATCAAACCAGCGAATGTTCTAGCGTCTATTTAAGTATGTCGACTTTTGTCAATTTTTGTGATCGAACATTTTTCGTAGAATTCATTGAAATTTATATTATGGATTAATTGATTGAATTTGTTTTATATTACAAAATAATTTATTGTGAACAATTAATGTCATGACTCGAATTGCGAATTATTAATTGTATCAATTGTGAATTATCATAAATATTACGACGTGAACTACTTATAAAAATTAACTGAAGAGATATTCAAAAATTGAGTTCCTAACATTGTTTATCGAATGGAATTGAATTCTTACGTATTAATTTATCAATTTGAACTTCAGTTCGTGAATTTTTAGACACTTTCAAATTACTTTAATTATTGAGAATTGATCATTATCAGCGTGAATATTGGTTTGAAGAATTTTCTGTAACTTTATGTTGAGGAATCTTACAGAAACGTTAGGAAAACGGTTGACCCTGAAGGCCATCCGTGCAACTTCCCGCTACTTTCGTAATTAAGAGCTCGAAATTGAACTTATTATGCTTTTGAGCTCTTCGAGCTCAAAAATCTAATTTTCGTGAAGTTTTGAGCTCTTCGAGCTCAAAAAGTTTGATAGGAGTTTAATTAATCACTATTTTTTTGATTTTCAAACCACAATAACTTTTGAATGAATGAACCGATTTTCACGTGGTTAGCGGCATTCGACGCAGTTTTTCAGATTCTATAATATACGTTCAAACACGAAGTGATTAGATCGGACATTTTGGTGTAATCCGAAAAAAAACACTTTCTGTCGATTTTTTTCGTCAACGATAACTCACGAACGAATCAACCAATTTCGACCTGCTTGGTGGCGATCGACGTGGTTTTTTGATGTTAAGAGCTAATCAGTCTTTGAAATTGATCGGTGAAGCCGTTTAAAAGTTATTAAAAAAAAAACCACATTTGAAAAAATTTTTTTTCGTAGCTTTTTTGAGATTTCTGAAAATCTACCGATCCGAATCGGTCCAAACCATATTCAAAATCAAATCAAAGTTCAGTCAAGCCTTTTCGATGAATGTCAACCGCGATAGAATCGGTCAAGCCGTTCAAAAGTTATGAGAGGTTTACATACATCCACCCACCCCCCCCACACACACACACACACCACAGACACACACATACGGACATCATCTCAGAAACATTCGGGAAGCTTCCTAGGACTTCAAAATGTCGAGATCTGGTGAAAACTCGATTTTCGAAAAACGGGGTGGAACCAATAACTTCCCAACTTTTTAAAATTTTCAATTTTTTTAACGGAAAGTTAAAAATCTTTGCTGTACATGCTTCCTTAAAGTTACTAGATTATTATGGAATTCGAATTTTTCGATTTCGCGCCACGAGACGACTAATAAAATACTACTGTACCATATAGGCCACGTACAAAATGCTCAGAATCTTGTCTAAATACACATGTGTGTTTTCTGCAGGACTCAAACGTTTTGTGCGTTTTGCATAACATAACCATAATACAACTGGGCTGCACTGCTTTTTAAAACAAATAAAATAACTGAGAGGTCACTACTGGGATGGTACTCAATACCCAAGGCCAATTTTCCACTTTTGAATGAGACCAATGAAATCCCGCCATTTTGTATTGGCTGCATTGAAAATATTTAGTGATAATTTTAATTCCAAGTCTGAATTAAAATTATCAATATTGATAATTTTAATTTAAAATTTGAATTAAAATTATCAATATTGATAATTTTAATTCATGACATCATTCGTAACTGTCCGTAAAAATAATTTTTCGAATTATCTATTAATTCAAACAGTTAAAATAATTCCTTAAATATTTTGTTATAGTGTACTTGCTGAATTTTTATGATGATAGAACATCATGAATAAATATGAAATTAAGCTCATGATTTATAAAAATTTATTCATATTTCATTATGAAATAAAATTTTCTCTGGTAATTTATTTTTTATTTTTCATTGCTTATTTAATAATGTGAAAAAAAAATTACTAGATACAGAAATTTAATGGTCAATTATATAGATTTTTTAGCACTTTGGATGTCTTCAAAAATAACAAAAAATTTTTCAACAATAAGTTATAATTCTTTAGAATCAGTTAAAAATTTAAGGAATTAGCATTATGTACATAATTTTAAAGCCATTAATTTTTTATATCGTTGAAATATTTAGTTATTATTAGACGATACTTGAAATTATAAAATCGTCATATTATTTCACTTCCTACAAAAAAAATAAAATTGGATGCATCAATAATATTCGCCTATTGGAAATTGTACATTCTAAATAAATACTCAATGTATATATTACACATAAATCAAAATAATTATTTCTTTTCTTATGAAATGACTAATTATATGTTAAAGAATAAAAATGCACACAATTTTCAATATGTATACATAGTTTGTAAATATTTTACTTACGCACAATATTTAATAAAGTAAAAAAATACGATGTTATAATATCTCGGTACGATTTGTCATGGAATTGTTATAATTATTATGGAATTGGTCTTTTTGATGAATTATTATGACAACTATTTTATTATGAGTTTAAAAAGTAAAATGGCGTGTCATAGAAACTTGTAATTTTTATCAATAATGTATAATTGAAATTGGGAGTTCGGAGTCATAAGCTCCAGGTTACATTAATTGATAAAGTTAGTAGACCAAATTAACGTTCTACTAATAATTTATTTTGTACAAATTTATACAAGAATGTAGTTAAATTTTACTTATAAAAATATTAAAAGCGAGGCAAATTAACGAAATTATGAAGTAATTGGAACGGTAATAAGACGGTACGTCTTGGACAAAAAAATGCTAGATGGTATTACGGTGCTCTGCTGAGAGGAACTGAACTTATAATCAGAAGTTTGTAACAAAATTTTACTATTTCTATACACGACTCGACGGTGGATACGTCGAGTAAAGTAGAAATTTTGTCCAGGTCGCCCAAAATAAAATTAACAAACAAATAGGAAGCTTAGGAGATGCTCTTAATCTCCTAAGCAACACCGCAGCAGCCACCCAGGCTGGGTTAGTGCACGTTTGGACGCCAGTTATTTTTTTCTCAAACAGGGAAAAATAACAAACCCTGTATTTCCAGGGCCGATCTGCAGGTATTCCAGGGAAATAAATAATATAAAGGTGTTAGGGAAAAGGAGAAACAATAATTTTGTATATTACGAAAAATATTAACAATAATATAAACAGATATTTATTCAAACAAAATTACTTAAATTAAGTCCAGAGCCGAATTCCTTAGCCGGATGGACTGTATAATCAAAATAATAATGACGATGTCGTGTATAATTATTATTAACTTGTCTAGATTCTCGATAGACTATTTGATTATTTTACGACGGCGTTAACTATACAATAGAAATTTTATCTACGCAATAATCTTGAACTGAAATACACCCGAACTCCTCAGTCGGGTTATCTCAAAAATACAATTATCAATTTTAACTAAAAACTGGCTGATTCGAGGACCCAAACGCGTGGCTTTCGGGACAGGTATTTCACTTCAACCCCCTTACTAACGACGGGATCGACTCGGTAATTAATAATAACTTTCAATACAAATTATTCGAGCCAGGAGACAACGCGACGTGCGGATAATAATTTAGCTCAACTTGTGAGTACTCACCAAATGAAAAGGGACTCAAATCAAGGCGCTAGATCCACACTCCTCACACTATGCGGGTTCCCGCGTGTCTCCCAATTTTATTTTTACCGAAAACTATGAGGCCTCGTGTCCGATCACGAGGGCCTCTCCAGCAATTTACTCAAAATTTACAAGTCCCTCTACTCGCGACCGATATTGTAGGGCATTACCCATGCGAGTAAGGGCTATGATCTATTACCAATAATCAACATTATACTTTTGCATTTTCTTTATTACCTGTCCCGATACCCATCGTTGGACCTTGGTCTTAAATGCTGAAACAAGCTTATAATATGATTAAATACATTATAGCGAAGATTTACGGCAATAAATATACAAATAATGAAATAATAAAACTATAAATAGTTTAGTACAATTTTCTGAAATAAAAGTCAAATTAATACTTAAGAACTAATAACAATAATATGTAAATTCTGAAATATAAGTGATAAAGAGTCAAATACAATAAATAAATTAGTCAAAATGATACAAGATAGTCAAACTCTAGAGACACACCGAGTGTGGATCTGTTGCCAACACTAGGCGCAGAGAGGGACGCACACAAGAATAAAATTCGTGTGACAAGTTGAACCTGGTGACAAGTTCTAAATTTTTCGTACTGCTAAGATCTTCTAGGGATAATGGATGGAGTAAAAGAGATACGAGACCCTTGATTGGTAATTTAGGAAAAGTGGGTGTACAGGTAAGGACTCGAGCAAAAAGGAAAACTTCGACAGTAAGTTAGAGAGAGAGAGCTCATAACTAGAGAGAAAAAGGACTTAGACAACTAGATGCCAACATGATGTACAGATGTACAAATAACTAATACTCTAAACCGAGGAAAAAACCAAAGTAATAAAACAATTAAAAACAGATGTGTTTTGGGAAAAAATATTTTACAATAGAAGGATTAGAAGACCTTGGAGCAGAGGATTAAGTAGTAAATATAACGATGCTGAATCTCATTACCGCTTAAATTTACAATTGTACAAAACTACGTTTAGAAGGTAATAAAGCAAAATACATAAGTTATGGTAAGCTAAAAAATGATCAACTCAACAAAAAGTATGCTAGACATGAAGGTATCATAAATCTCATAGTATTGGAGACTGAAAATTAAGACTATTACAAAAATTGTTATGAAAAAATGAAAATGACGAAAATGTATTAACATTATAAAACAAAACTTGAATTTATTCGTATGATTGCCTGTAAATGTCTAAAATGTCTGTTTCATCGATGAGTATCATTATTTTATATGGAAACAAAATTTTAATTAATTTAGTTACCAATGATAACGGCTTTTCAGAAAAATTATAGTAGTTCGGTGATTGATAGATTGTAATCATGGCAGTATTTCAAACGGAGGCGGAGCTCTTTAAATGAAATCAGCTCCTGGAAGCTCAGTTTCAAGAGCAAAAGAAACGTGAATTCGCGCTTATTGAAAAGGAACGCGAGTTAACCGCTTTCGGAGAACGTTTTTTGAAAAAAGAGAGACTGACGTCACTCAACGAGAAAATGAAGTTGAAGCCCGAGATTCCAAACTTCGCGAAATTACGCAATTACTTAGTGACTAGGCCAAACGACTCAAGGAAACCGAACTTTCTTCTAAAGTTGATAAGCCCTCCGTTCTTGAAACTATTGCATGTACGGGAAATATCACGGTGAAAGATGCGTTATCGTATGTACCTACTTTTGAAGGTTCTAGTTCAGCAGTCTCGGATTTCATAAGATCTTGTAAACGGGCTTGCTTAATGCTTCCTCTAAATGCAGAGTTCGTCTTTTTGACACTTGTTCGACAAAAATTTCAAGGAGAAGCTCGCGATGCTATTGAACATTTAGAATACGGTAGTATGCAAGAGTTCGAAAACTTAGTTCGTTCCATTCTTGGCAATAATCGGACAGCAAATCGGTTAAAAGCGAACTTCGAAAATAATTTTATGAAGCCGGAAAAAAGTATGATTTCATACATAAACCGTGCACGATCCCTTTATCGCGATATCTTGGAAGCCGAATTATTTGAAAAAAGCGACCTATCTGACCAAGAGAGATCATTCATTGAGCAAGACGCGATTTCAGCTTTTCTTAAAGGCATTCTTTCTCTGCTTCAAATTCAATGTTTGATGCAACTCCACGACTCGTTGGAACAAACGTAAGCGTCATCAATAGCTATATTTAAACAGAACATGATATTTCAGGAATGATACGCGCATTTGACAAGCTCTGAATCCTCCGAGAAAAATGATTTTTATTGTAATCAACTGGCACAACAAATACGTTCGCAGCCGGAAAATAAGAGTCTCCCGTGGGTGATTTCGACGGGGGCCGACGGTAGTTCTTTTCTGAAAATGTAAAGCCCGTCAAACTGAAAAAAATAATTAGAACTGCCCATAGAAGGAAAGTATCTCATTTCAATAAAGCTGCGCACGTAGACGTACCACTGAAATTTTATCCAAATAAAGAGCCGAATCCAATGATAAAATTTTGTTCTGCAAAGGAAAATATTACAGTTAATAATGTACTGGAAGTAGAGCAATGCGCGTTAGTTAAAGAGCTCAATGAGCTGTCTGTGGCATTGCCAGGTGCTCATTGGGATCGATCAGCTCGAGCTCAGTTAGATACCGATTTTTTGAAAGACCATGCCGAAGAACACGTAGTTCTTACGAAAACGAAAGGTTTGGTATCGTGAACTCGAGTCGCCGGGTTAGTTGAGATCGATAAAAATTTAGATATTGAACGCTTTGAAACTGTAGATTCTTTACCAGTTAAACATAAATTGCTCTACTCGCCAGATGATAAAAATAATATAAAATCACTGGGTTCGAATTATGGTTCGTCAGTGTGGGTCGTCCCTGAAGCACACGACTCCCGCAATAGAAATTTGAAATGTGTTAATTCCCAAAAGAAATTAAGCGATTATCATGCTCAACTATCACAAAAATTTTATTTTCAATTTTATTATTCATAAGATGTGTATGGATACGACTACGTTAGCTAAGAAATGGCATTAGACTTTGTTTTTATAATCTCAACTTTAGAGACAGCAAGGTTAAAATAATATTAAAATTGCCTCCAGATAAAAATGTTATTCTGGAGAATAACGATTGTTTTAACTGCACGTATGACAAATATGGTTTTAATAAGGGTTGCAGACAGTTTAATGTTATTAATTCATTTTTAATCTTATTAAATATTAAGAAAATAAAAGACAATAGAAATAAATTAAGATTTTTTAGTTCAAATGTAAAAAAGCTTTTAAGAACTAGTCTCATTTGGTTGTCGGAAATCACGATGTCAGAATGGTACTCTATGGCCTTCAAAAATCTGCAAAGTGATCTACCTGCGTTGGTGTGTCAAGAAAACTTGACCAAAACGACTCCTCTGAAAGGATCTACTTCTCCAAAGTATTTATGTGAGGATGCATGTCTCCCGTGCATAAGGTATGAATTTATGCACGTTGAGACAAATGAATTAATCAGGACCATCACCTTCCACTGGTTCTCATCAACGGTCAAGAAGTTGATGGCTGCCACATGCAAAAATTTCAAAAATCTGGGTATAGTGGTATGCTTATTATATAGCCTGAAGGATTGGAGTTTCAACTGAAGAGGATTCGACGTAAAGAAATTTCTCACTTTAAGCATATTATGTCTGGCCGTGCAGTGTGCCACGTATACTGTCAAATCCATTAACTCGATATTCATAACAGTATGGAAGGTATCCTGCTTCCGAAAAATTAGAACCGAGACTCAAGATCAAGAAACGTCCGTCTGGAAGAGGTCCACACTCAAGAATTAACCGAAGATTATCAATGACAAACTAGATTGGTTCTGTAAAAGTATTCTATTCATGAACTTATGTTTCAACAAATAAATGTAACGATTGTTTTTTTTTTTGCCAAACGATCAAGGTCAGAAAGACCTTAAATTTTGTACTAGATTTTAAGAACAATTTTATGTTCACGTTGTATCTCAGGTTTAGGTTACGCAACTTAAACTTTTATTTTGGTTTGTACAAATTAATTATAGTATTGGCACCGCTTCTTAGTGAACCGCTACGACTTTCTTAGGTCGAGAGGTGTTACGTTCCCGTTTAACTTATAATATTTAATTAAATTTTTGATTCAAAAATTTTAACTGCTTCGTTGGTGATGAATAAAATTCATCATCAGCGAAGTAACGGAAATCGCTTGTGATAAGGGAGTCGCCGGGCTCCAGCCTAAACATAGTGAGAGCTGAACTCCGACGACTTCTCTAGGGTAACTCGAGATGCAACGTTGTCAATTTTATAAACTTTTATAATTCTTTGTACTCTGGATGCAAATCCAGAGCAGTCAGCCTGAGTAAGTCAGCCGATGAACATCTTCGGCCCTGGACTTATGTCCGGAGATGAATTCACTCCACCCAAATTATTAAGTCTTACAATATATTTTAACTAACGAAATTTTGTTGATTTATTTCTAATAAAACCATTCGTAAGTTCTTATAATTTTGAGAGAGGGTCAAGTGACAAGGCCCATCGAAGTCTGTCGACTACCTAACGCGGCTAAACCTGGAAAAAATTAAAATTAAATATCGCAAATTTTGAGAACGTAACAGCCCTATATAATTATATAGAATTATTTCCATAAAATAAAAAAAAATAAAAAAAATCAGCGCCTGCGAGAAACGAACTTGGGACCCAATGCTTGAAAGACTAATACATTACCTATTTACCTACGAGGCTTCCTTGAAGAGTAAGTGGATAGAGTTTGTAATAACTACAAGTAATGTGAATCGTGTCCATGATCGATGCGTAATAAACAAAGTTTTTTATCAAATTTGCAAATTATTTGTAACAGGGAAAACTGAACTTCCCATGGTCGTTATAGACCACCTTATTGACACTGCGATAAATAAGGGTTTTCTCTTACCGTTCGATTTTGACAAGTAGTTCAGACTTGTCACCGGGCGTGCAAATCGAAAGTCCCCACTGCTGTCCCCGAAAACGAAGCGGGGTTGACAAAAGGAAAGTTCGAGAACTTGGAGTTGAGGGTTATAAAAGAGCCGGCACAACAAACATCGAGGCTTTTTGAGCCAGGCCTTAGAACAAGTAACGCTTTTTGAGCCAGGCTTTTAAGCCAGTGATGTTTTGAGACAGTGAGGCTTTTGGCAAAACAGTGAGTCAGTGTAGTGCTGTGTAATAAATTCTGTCATCGAGATTTAGGACTATCAAGAAAGAAATCAATGTACGATCCGGAATTGGGAACCCTTTACTTGGAGTCAGATAGCTCATTGGAGACGAGAGAGAGAGACCAACCAGCCGCTGATTTCGCCAGTTTTTAACCAGGACATCAATCAACGTTTGGAGAATTGGAAAGCTAAGTCAGGTATCATTATTACAATTATTTAAGGCCAAGCTCGAATTTGTAAATTGAGAGGCCGAATTGACTGTGATAAAATTTTGTCAATTAATGATCGCTATTATCTCGGATGTCACTTTTAGATTAGTAGATTCCTTTATAAGTAAATTATTCATCAACGTCATTTATTAATTGTTACAAGTCTTTTAGTTATGAGTAATTATTTAAGTAAAATTATCTTGGTAAAATTTGAAATAGTAGAAGCAATTGTGTAATTTAGATAGTCATGGTCATTCTGGAATATATGTATTTTGAATATTTAATGAGGCTTGTTAAATTTGTAGAATTTGGAATTTGGAATTTTGTAAAATTAATTCTAGGCCGTTGGGCTGAATTTAATCAATTTAGGAAAATTTAGTGAATTAATTTATAAAAATATTCGTTTGATGAATTTAATTGATTAGTGAGTTTAGTAGAATAAATTAAACTGGTAAATGAATTTAGTTGAGAAATTTTGGTTGATAAATTTTGTGATGAATTAAATTAGTGAATTTGATATTCCGTATTAAAGAAATGTTAAGCGTGAAATTCCAGGAATTTAGATAATTAGTAATTCGGAAAAATCGAGTAATTAGAGAAAAGTATGTATTAAGTTAACGTCCGGTAGACGATAGGTTGTATGGAAGTTAGTGAGTTATTTAGAAACGTTGTATAGACGCCCGAGTCGGGGGTACAACGGATTAAGTTAGGAAACCGCTGCGTAGACGCCCGAGTCGGGGGCGCAATCGGAAATAGGTTTTAACTGGTATTCCGTCAGGTTGACAAGGTAAATTATGTTAATCGGTATTCCGTCAGGTTGACGAGGTAATTGGTATTTTATGGTATTTCGTCAGGTTGACGAGGAAATTTATAGTATTTCAAGGTATTCCGTCGGAGTGACGAGGTATAGAGATAATTGATATTTAGATAGTTGTAAGAAAATTTTGCAAGAGCCAGCGTAGGTGAGAGGTTCTCACAATTAAGTTAGTTTATAAGTTAAGTTGTTAAGTTTTGTAGTTTAATTGAATGAATCATTTTAAATGTTATAAATAAGTTTTCTCAGTATTATTTACAGCCCTCTCGGACTTCTCATGACCCTGTCTTTCCCCTTTCATGCTTCCCCGGTTTCTGGGACCCCATGTCTAAAAGCCCAGTGGCGCCCTTTCTAAAGAGGAAAGGGGTGGCTAACTGGACCTGGGCAAAACACCCTGGTTACATATTAATTATCAATATACGCTGATAGAAAAGTTTATTAACTACTAACTTATAAATTGTTTAATTTATTAAATTTTAATAAATATTTTTTAACATTTATAAAATATTTATTGAGGAAGAAAGTATATTTAATATAATAGTTTACAAGTATTTATTAATAGTTAGCAAAGATAGTTACATCTGGTCAGATATAATAAAATCTTTTTATGTCTGATGTATTTTTCGATCCAGATATTGTTATATCTGTTTAGATCTGATCAGATATGACTAGATCTAATCATGTCTGATGAATTTTTCAACTCATATAGTTATATCTATTAAGATCTGATCAGATATGACTAGATCTGATTATCTCTCTAATTCCATATCTGATCAGATATAAATAGCTCTGACCAGATATAATTAGATCTGACCAGATATAATTATATCAGGTCAGATCTAAACCTTTTTCCCCGGGTAGTCAAACCCCTTCCTCCCCAACCAAAAGGAAAGAATGTAAATAAAAAAATATTAGTCCTATGACGCTTTATTAGAAATTCTTATCTTAATAGTAAACAGTAGTCAGTATATCTACCTTACAAGTTTGTCATAATGGACGTAAATCAATTTATTTATCTGTCAAAAGTAGTTCCATTGAATAAGTCACAAGCAAAACAACTATGGTGTGGTTTAAAATATATTGAAAACAGATTTTAACCTGTAATACAAATAATCGCTATTCATCCTAAAAAGATAATACAATTAAACCTGAATGAATGGAAAAATCTGTGCTCCACAAGTGAATCATTTGCTAACTATTTCTACAAAGAAGAAAACAATGATTTCCATCGCATGTTCTGTCCAGTACAGTGTGAAGACCTACGTATAGAGTTTTCCACATTTAAACAAGAATGGTGTATTATATTATCTCATCAAGATACGCGTATTTTTCTACTCGGACAAACTGCAACGAATCAAATCAGTTCACTAAAGTGTTAATTATTGGGTTGACCACATTGAACATTTACCTATCGCCGAATACATTAATTCAGTCGAAGAAAATATATCAAGATATATTCTAAAAAATCTGCTGCCCAACACCAGAGAAACACCAAACACAAATACAATATTAAAATATTTTAAAAACATTTCCTGGAATTATACAAATATGACGAGAGGACGCCTTCAATTCACACTATATAATCTTGGAGATATCGGGTTTTCATTTTTCTGGGACCTGCTACACCACCATGAAGAATTGGTTCAAAGAATAATACACAAAGTTGACAACCAGATGTCTCAACGATACAACCTGTATTATAACGCTGACGAAGGACAAGACGTCTGCTATTAATATGGACACAATATTTTTACTATTATTATCATTATTACTATTGTCATCATTATCTGTAGAGATATTATTATTACTAAGATTATTAAAATTTCTCGATGAAAATATCTGTTATTATAAGGTTCTAACTGTGAGAGAATTTGATGAATAAAAAAAAAAAAAAACAAATATATTATATACTTGTTATTTATTATTTGATTATATATTTTATATCAGATATAAATTTATCGTTTAAATCTAAATCTATCAAATCATTGAAACCTTAATTATAATAATAACTATTGAAACGGAAGGGGACTCTGTTGACAAGTCTACTCGTTCTCTTTGGTCACCCCTTAATTTATTTAGGGCGCCACTTGAATTTTAGACACAGTATCCAGAAACTGGACCAGAGCATGGAGTAAGTTCTGCAGGGTCGTGAGAGATTGCTAGGAAAGAAACAAAAATGATTAAAGAAATTCATTTTACAAGAAATTTTATTTAACCAACCCCATTTACAATAATAATCCTCTTACAATTAATTAACACTTAATACTAAGTTTTATTCCCGTTTAGACGACGGTTTCCTATCACAGTTCCTAATCCCGACGATACTCTCTTATGGAGCGACCATACCGCGGTTTTTAATTATTTTCCTCCATTTTCCAATTTTCCATAATTTTCCATTTTCCATATTCCATAATTTTCCATAGTTTCATAATTCCATAATTTTCCACATACACCCACAATATGATTATCATCATTTAAACACACTAATAAATATTTTCATACTTTTACGAATTAAATTTTTCTAAAATTATTTACTTTTATTTTTAAAATTAAATCTGATTAACTAATTTGCTAAATCCAAAATTCTCAATTCATTCCTAAACCAAATTCCTAACGCGATTAATTTCCTTATTAAAATTTTTAACTAATTTACTGCCGTAGTCTTAATAATACAGCAATAAATATTTAATACTAAGAGGTCTTTATATCTTGTATTAATAGATTAAAATCTGACGACAGAGGTCTTAATAATCTGCCGACAAAATATTCGTTACGCCCGAGTATTTTACAAATTTATTTTACTTTTGCAAATTTTATTTCCGCCCAATTTTATATCATGGTTTTACTTAATTATTTAATTATAGTTGATTTAGTTTCATTTTATTAATTGCTCTATCTGAATTTAATTTTGCCGAAATTTGTAAATTTATTGTACTCCAATTTTTTAAAGTTTGTCCAATTTAGTTTGTCAGAGATTACTAATTAATTTATTTAATTTTAATCTCCAAATTAAGAATTTGTCAATTGATTTTATTTTATTTAATTTTGACTAAATTATTTTATTTGTCTCTGAATAACTGAGTTTATTTTATTTCGACTAAATTACTTTCTTTTACTTTCTTTGTGTTGTACGAAACTTCGAATTTATTTTATTTTAATTTTGGGAATTATATTTTAGTTCACAATGCGTTGAGATTTTAGTCTCGACCTTGTATGTCTTTTACTCAGCGTTTTAGCTCGAGACAAGATGGCTGAAACTCTCCCGAACTTTTATCGAATTTCTCTTCAAGTGAAATTTTCAAATGCTTTATTTTCTACTTTTAACTAAATGATTTTAACAATGATTTTATGATTCTAATTTTACTTTTGTTTTATCTTACACAATCAAAATTTGTTCCAATCTATTTATATTGATTTTAACTAATTTTTACTTCTGATGATTTTACTAAAACATTTTACTGAAATTATTTCAATGATTTTAATTGACACAAAATTAACTGATTTTACTTAAGCTCAATTATCAGAGATCAAATTTTCACGTGACACCAAAATCATGAATTAACAAACTGAAATAATTCCTAGTAAAATTAATCCAGATTCTGCCTACGTGTTTAATTAATAACCCGAAATAATTCCTGGTATTATCAATTAAATATTTAGTATTTCATTTCTGACTTGTTCTTCAATTTGTTCTTAATTTTAACTTGACTTTTATTCGAACTTTATTCTAATCATTTTACCAAATTTTGCTCTTAAACATTTTGTTAATTATTCTTAATATTCGGTTAAATTTACGAGTACTTAAATTTCGTTAAATCTAATTACTTAAATTTTGGTTAAATTTAATTACTTCAATTTTGGTTAAAATTAATTACTTAAATTTTCGCTTAAATTTTCTAACTTAAATTTTGATTAAACTAATGATTGTGATCGAACACGGAATGGCGATGACCCTCAGCCGACATAAGGCCTGGCTGATGCCGCTTCACCGAGAAATTATTTAGACGTGTTTATTGTACCTGGAGTTTCCTTGAGGTTTTTAATCAAAATCCCTCGACATTATAACTCCTGGATTTCTCCTCTTCTCTTCAACTTTCTCCTCGGTGGGGTGTTATTTTTTTCGGCAAAGTCCTTGATCACCACGTCATCGAGTTCTCCTCAGATAATATTTTTTCTAGAACACCAAATTGGCATTAGAATAAATTTTAAATTAAATAAACTTAAGCGAGCTGATACTGGGCCTAGCACGCATTAAATTTATCAAGATTCATCGCCTCGTTCCACTAGAGCGAGCGAATAAAAAATAATTACCTGACTAAAACCTTTCACGATGTTGTTAGTTCGATCGTTCGATCACAATGAAATTTTACCAAAATTTGTTGGTTCGTTTCTTCTTCACTCTATTTTCCCCACTCTCTCTTTCTCTCTCGGCGCCGGCGCTACCACCTCGGGGACTTACTCACTAGCTTACAACTATTGGCGCGAGTACTTCGGAGCACAGCGCTCTGGGAAATCGGTCGGTAATTAACTGACTCGGATCGGAGATCTTCTCCGGATAAAAAAGGCCCCGTGTACTCCGTTACACTATCTAAATTATAATCTTGCTGTTCTAGCAACAAATAGTTAATCCATTGAACATGGCTATCGTCGCTTACAATATTAAATTTTTCCGTATACATTCTTCGCGATTGAATCTCGCACTCAATTAAATACCAAAAATTACAATCTGCATATTTCTTTCGCATATCATAGAAATGATAAGTTCTCACAATTTTTTATCATTTCACTATAATGCACTTCACAGTATTGATATTTTTTATGGCAAAAATTTTTACATGGCGATTTATAAACGTATGCTCAACATGGATGTATAGGAAATACAATTTTATTATAGACATATGTAATCATCGTGTTCCAATTATACATGTACATGAAAAAAACATTAATCCACATTTTTAATCGAACTTGATTCAGTAAACAATAAGATTCTTGTTTTAACTACGTAATATGCTACTACGGATACACTTTTCTAGTATAACTTTTAGAGACACTCGAGAGGTTTTAATTTACGAACCCTAAGCTTTCTTCCCCTCATCCAAACTATAAGAAACCTCTCCTCAAAAAACCTGCGGCCCATTTTCCTTTAAAATCTGTCCTCCTCCGCAAAGGTCATTAACCTCACCCCTTCAATCATCACCGCTCTCCACCAAAACATCTAGTTTTCTCACACTTTTCCTTTAAAATCTGTCCTCAAAGGTCATTAATCCCATCAATCATCACCGCTGTCAAACACCTGTCTCCCTCACAGACCTCCCGGGGAGCTGGCGCCAGACTACCGAGGGGCAAGAGGGGGGAATGTCTCGCTCTGAGCGCCCCATACTACTATCTACTTTCATTCTTAAAATAAGAAGCCCTTAAAATAAGGAGCCCAATCCATCCTACTCCATCTGCTGCAAGAAACGACTGAAGGGCCCAATCAAAAGAAGAGGCGCAGAGATCAGCCCCCGGAATCACGGATCCAGTGATAATAAATAATCCGACAAGTAGTAAGTACATCTCTCTACTTTAAAATTCCATCAGTCTCAAACGAAGGCGTGGTAAGTTTGCAGGTCGAAAACGTCCCACATAAATAATTAAAACAACGGAACTAAAACCTCCGTTGCATATTCTTTAAATCGTTAGTCCAAACCGCCACCGTTTACGCTACCGCTCTAAAAACGCCCGTGGACATAATAGTTATATCTGTTTAGATCTGATCAGATATGACTAGATCTGATTATGTCTCGAATCCCATATCTGATCAGATCTAAACCTTTTTCCCCGGGAATTATAATCAAGTTATGGGAGACCGTTGGTTTGAACTGTTAATATTTATTGGATGGTTCTGTGGATTATTTAAATAATAAGTAGATTTATATTCGCTTTAGACAACGTGGTAATATAATCTGTATATTGTACATAGTATACAGGGTGATTCAGAATGACCTTCGCAGCGGAAAAATGTAGATAGAAGAGTCGATTCTAAGAATAAAGTTCCTTAGTCGCTTTTCGATATTCTCAATAGTTTTTGAGTTATTCAAAATGTAAATTGACCAATCACAGACAAGCTTTAGAAATTAAAAAAAAATAAAAAAGAATAATAAATAAGTTAAGTAACACTGCCACAGCAGACTTCAAGTTAAATGATATTTATTTAATTTGAAAAGTTCGATTTCTCACAGAAAAAAAAAACAAAACATGCAATTACAACCTAGAACGTATTTGTATATTTTTTTTTATCTTTTCCTTTTCACAGAAAACATTATTGACTTAAGAGGATGCAATTATTAAAAATATAACTTCCGGAGAATTGACAAAATAAATTACGTATTTTTAAATATATAAACTTCAACCAAGAATAAAAAAAAATTTTTTAACTAATAAAATTGTCTTATTGAAATAATAGCAATTTCAAACAGACAAAAATATAGATATAGACAATACACAAAATAATTATTGAAAAATCTCTGGTTTGCTTGCTCGGTCTCGCTCAGGACTTCGCTAAGCGCTTGATGTACGCCATAGCATATTTGCGAGACTCTCAGCGAGACGGCCAGCGAGATGTCCGGCGAAACGGTTAGCGAGAGGTTCAGCGAGACGTCCTGCGAGACAGCCAGCGAGAGGTTCAGTGAGACGTCCTGCGAGACAGCCAGCGAGATGTCCAGCGAGACGTCCCGCGAGACGGCCCGCGAGACGTCCTGTAAAACAACTAGCGAGATGTCCAGCGAGACCGCCTGCGAGATGTCCGGCGAGATGACTGTCTCGCTGGATATCTCGCTGGACGTCTCGTCGGACATCTCGCTGGTCGTCTCGCTGAGTGTCTCGATGAACATCTCGCTGACCGTCTCGCCGGACATCTCGCTAGCTGTTTTGCAGGACGTCTCGCTGGCCGTCTCGCTAGGTGTTTAGTTGATCGTCTCGCTGACCGTCTTACCGGACATCTCGCTGGACATCTCGCTGGACGTCTCGCCGGACATCTCGCTGGCTGTCTCGCAGGACGTCTCGCTGAACCTCTCGCTAACCGTTTCGCCGGACATCTCGCTGGCCGTCTCGCTGAGAGTCTCGCAAATATGCTATGGCGTACATCAAGCGCTTAGCGAAGTCCTGAGCGAGACCGAGCAAGCAAACCAGAGATTTTTCAATAATTATTTTTTGTATTGTCTATATCTATATTTTTGTCTGTTTGAAAATGCTATTATTTCAGTAAGACAATTTTATTAGTTTAAATTTTTTCTTTATTCTTGGTTGAAGTTTATATATTTAAAAATACGTAATTTATTTTGTCAATTCTCCGGAAGTTATATTTTTAATAATTGTATCATCTTAAGTCAATAATGTTTTCTGTGAAAAGGAAAAGATAAAAAAACATATACAAATACGTTCTAGGTTGTAATTGCATGTTCTGTTTTTTTTCTGTGAGAAATCAAACTTTTCAAATTAAATAAATATCATTTAACTTGAAGTCTGCTGTGGCAGAGTTACTTAACTTATTTATTATTCTTTTTTATTTTTTTTCAATTTCTAAAGCTTGTCTGTGATTGGTCAATTTACATTTTGAATAACTTAAAAACTATTGAGAATATCGAAAAGCGACTAAGGAACTTTATTCATAGAATCGTCTCCTCTATCTACAGTTTCCCGCTGTGAAGGTCATTCTGAATCACCCTGTATACTTAGGAATATATGATAACAATAATTCCACTAGGGACTGATCTGCCGCCTTGCGACCAAGATACATACTAACAAGTAGATAAAGACAGAAACTATTAGCATTTCAACAAGAACATGACAGCTAGTCACCGTATCGTTGTTTGGAAAGGTTTCGTTGTAAATATCGTTGTCTCGCAATTGATTCCTCCGCTTCGCTAGATAATAAGTTAATTATAGTGTGTGTGAGTGAGCGCTTAAATTATTAAATTTTGTTATTGTTAATAGTGTAACAGGGTAAATTTACCCTAAATCGATAAGTCACCGGATATCGATAATTATTCGACATAGCACTGGCGCGTCTCGATCTTCGGGCCTAAGGGGAGAATAGGAGGGGGTAGTTTTGGGTTAAAATAAGTGAGCCGTGCAGTGGAAAAGGGAGAAATAGTGTGACCGCCAGACTGAGTGCCACGGAAATCAAGAATGACCGATCCCCGGAGTAGTGACGAGACGAAGGAAGCCAACTTCAACTAGGACTTCATCTTCAATTAGAGAGTTAGATCATCATCTTATTCAAGGTATCAATTATTACTCTATGGGAAAGAAGTGGACCGCGGTTTATCCAATACCCAGTTACTTCTCCTATTTAATTATCAATTGGATCGTTTAATCGACGATTATTTCAATAAATAATTGTTGAACATTTGCTAGTTTGGATCGAGTGATTTTCCTGGGGGTCTATACCCGAGAGTCACTCAATCCACCTTGCGGGAAAAATTTAACAACTAAAAATTTATCAATCAAATAATTAACATCCGAAAAATTTGTTAAATTTATTGTTATAATTTTTATAATAATTAACTTAAGAAAAATTGCGTAATTTTGTCACTTGGAAAATGATCGACAAACTTTTGTTCGTGGAATTTTGGTCGAGCGTCAGTACATTTTTGTGTCGCAGTGAATTCCAATACCCAAGGTCAAATACAACTAAGCTAGCGAATGTTCTAGCAAATAAATTTTAATATTTCGACTCGTGTCAATTTTTTATAAATTATAAAACTATTGGAAAATTATTAAGAATTTTATATTAGGAATTAATTACTGAAAATATTTTATATTATAAAATTATTTCATCACGTGTGAATTTATTAAATTTTGAGGATTAAGTCCGTGAAGTAATTAAATTAAAATTGACTGAAAATTAATAATAATTGAAAGCGTGGACATTGTCTAAAGAAATTAGTTATTTTGAGTCAAAAAGGTCACAGGAAAATTTGGTCAGAATTAATTAATTCATAACTATAATTTTGTGTTAATAATTTTAAAATGGTAAAAATTGTAAAAAAAAAGTGATGGTAAAAATTATATCGTGATTAATTTTATTTATCAAAAGTTAATTCAAGGTATTAAGTCCTTTTGTTCTGAATCAATTATTGTTATATTATTAAGACCATAACAATAGGTTACTTAGGAATTTTAATCTATTTAATATTTTAATACAGAATTAAAATTTACAATCGAAAATTGAAACTGAATGTTCGTTAAGTCCTTGGAATTTGATTGTAAATTTGGAATTATCGTTTCACTAATTACTAATGATTGAATAATTAAAATAAAATATTTAACTAAAATTAATTACAGTCAATTTTGTTAAAATAAAATTTATAAAATAAAAATTCATTATAAGTGTGGGTATGTGTGTGAAGAATTGTACGGGTAATGTGTCATAGAGAGTGTTAATAGTATTAAGTTTGGTAGTCCGGTGGACTTAGTTTTAAGTTACAAAAGTGTGGAGAGTTAGTTCGTTTTGGTAATCCGGTGGACTTGTAATTTTAAGCTTAGTTGTAGGACAGATGTGGGAGACCGTTTGTTTGAAAAAGCCCAATAGTTTTAGGACAGGTGTGGGAGACCGTTTATTAGAAAAAGCCCATTAGGTTAAGGACAGGTGTGGGAGACCGTTTGTTAGAAAAAGCCCGTCTAGTCATCGTATCGTCGTTGGGAAGGTTCGTTTGTAAATATCGTTTATTTCGCAGTTATTCTCCGCTTCGTAGATAATAAGTTAATTATAGTGTGTGTGAGTGAGCGCTTAAATTGTTAAATTTGTTATTTTATTGTTAATAAATATCGATATATTGTTAATTAAGTATTTATTCTTCAACAGCACCTTCCTCCACTCTCTCTACCCTAAGAAAAGATTTCTCAGCTTTGGACCGGTTCCAGGAACCGTGATTAAAAATCCTGGTGGCGCCCTAATAATTATTCTGGTTGTTGTTAATTTTTCTCGTTTTGTTTATTAATTAATTAGGGGCCAATCGGACAGAAAACAACTCTGTTACAAGTAAACAAGTGAAAAACTTAAATCACCGAGGTTTTGGCCCGACCCCCTTTGATTTCGGTGAAAATTTTTTATCATTTTCTACTCTATCAAAGACATTTTTTTGAATTTTTTCAGATTTATTTACCCAACCCAAAAAAAGTTACGAATTTTTGAAAAAAAAAAAAAACGCTCTTTTTTTTCAAATTGCTGTAACTTTGACACAAAATGACCTTTTGGCACTTTTTTTTTTTTTTTATTTTGTTTTCAATTGTAGTTTTCAGAAAAAAATACAAAAAATTTTTCGGAAGTCACAATATATAAAATATTTCAGTTTTTTTAATAAAACCGTAATTTTTTCAACGTCTGAAACCTTCGATTCTAAATTTTTCTGTCTTGAAAAAAAACTTCAATTAATACTCTATTCAACCTTGCCATTCCGAAGTTGTGCCCACTTTACCTTATATATTTTTTTTAATTGAAAAAATAAAATTTTTGAAAATTGGATTATTTTACAAAAAATTGCATCAAATTTATTTTGGATCCGTCGTAAAACGTCAGAGGTTGAATACAATAGATTTTTGAAAATTTAAATGAATTTTTTACCAACAGTTCATATCGTGGATAATTATAAAAAAATGGGCCGTTGATAATGTAGATAATTTTTTATTTTTTCAAAATCTTATTAAGGTTATGTTTTCTGAATGACGTTTGTGTTTTTGTCGTGCCTTGTTGATGGTTCTATCAATTTCAAGTGTATTAAGAATAACAGACGATTAGTTAGTAAATAACGACTATTTAAAATTAATTTCTTTTGTCGAAAAAATTCATTATGCCGAAATTTTTTATTCGTTGCTGTAATCCATTGAATCTCGATAAACACAATGAAAAGTCATATTTGCACGGTCTGCCTGAGTATTTGATTGTTCACTTCGATTTATTTACCAGTGATCGTGTATGTAGTGCCTGTCACAAAAAATTACTAAAGCAGTATGCCGAAGCTGCACCTGACGAAACTGATGATGAATCTAATGAGAGCTTTGAAACTGATGAAAATTTAGATGACGAACCAATTCATGTTGATGAATCACCAGATCCTGTTACGTCAGGTATACATCTAAAGTATTTGATTTGTTTCAGTTCGTAACTTCTCTGTTTTTCCAGAACCATCATCAAGTGGCCTAGAATTACTTGTCCAACAAAGTAGTTTATCATTGTCTGAATTAAGTCTCAGTATTACTCTACCGATCATTAATGAAGCGTTAGCGTTATTATATCAATCTCCAGTTTCTGCAAAAAGGAGAACCTTTGACACGTATCTAAATGATAAAGTTTCTCGTGTGGCTCGAAATTTGCGAAAAGTATTACGAGTAAAATCTCAAGTAAATGATGAATTCAGCAGTGCAGATGCTACTGAAATCATAAATAGTTTAAGAGATAAATTTAACGATGAAAGTATGAGCAGATCTCTGCGTGTCCAAATTTTAACTCTTCTACCACAAGTTGGTGTTCATAAGATTATGGAAATAATGGGTGCAAGAGAGCATATGGTACGAGTAGCGAAAAACCTTGTAGCTGCTGACGGAATATTATCAGTACCTGAAAAAAAAAACTGGTAAGATTATAAACTTCAAATTAATTAGCTATTTGATTATTAACATAAAAATTTTCATAAATCTTTTGATGTAATCGAATTTTCAGGCCGTGAGCTGTCTAATGAAGTAGTGTCATCTGTTACAAATTTTTATAATGACGATAAATTGAGTAGTATGATGCCAGGAAGAAAAGACTTCATTTTAGTACGTAACGATGATGGTACTAAAGTTCAATGTCAGAAACGTCTAGTGCTTTGTAATTCAAAAGAGTTGCATATAATTTTTAAATCGATATCCCGAAATCAAAATTGGATTTTTTTCTTTTGCATTTTTGCGTCCAAAGCATTGTATTTTAGCTGGCGGATGTGGCACTCACACAGTTTGTGTTTGCTCTATTCATCAAAATATTAAATTGATGATCTTAGGTAAGTTAAAACAAGCAGAAACAGAATTGACAGTTTTGGTATTACTTATTTAATAATGACAATTATTATTCAGAACATTTAAAATTGATTTTATTAACTTGATATATTTTTATTCATATCTTCAACAGGCGGCAACTTTTCACGATTAACTGAAGGGTCAGATTTACCATTAAAAACCTACAATGATTGTTTGAGTCACGGAGGCTAGATAGAAGGAGGACGCTCGCCATGTGATGCAAGCGCCCGAGAATTGGAGGATACATCATTTTCCGCATTCTCTCACTAGAGCGCATTGGTGTTGCTAATGTCAGGTTTTTTGAATTTTCACCCGCGGAATGCAGTGATTGCATTTATATGTTAATCGATAAAAGAATTTTAAATTAACAAAAGAACGCATCAAGTGTACTACAATAAACTATCGTAATAAATAATGATTTAGGGCCAGTTTTTCAATCCGAGATAAAATTTTATCCGAGATATAATATAAGTACTGCCAATAGAATGATAAAAATAAATAATTCAGCATAGTGATATTGCGTACGAGTATTTCTTCTTGAATTCAGTCACTTATTTTTTTAATTAAAATAAATAAACATTAGCCGCATGTCACAGAAATATTAATCTCCAACTGTGACAACTTGCTGATTGTAAATAAATAAAATAAAAATTAGGTAAACGGATGACCCTGAAGGCCGTTCCTGTAACTTCCCGCTGTAATTTCATCTCTAAGCGCTTGAAATTGCACTTGTAATGTTATCGAGCTCCAAATTACAATATTTATGGGTTATTTTGAGCTCTCCGAGCTCAAAGCGGTCGCTGTTCTATGCTTTTGTGCGCTTCGAGCTCACATCTTGCGTTTGACATATGAATTATTAATCTATAATTGTGTTAATTAATTTAAAAACGATTTAAATGACACAACAAGGGGTTATTATTATTTTTATGATATATTTATTTTTTAAAAAATAATATTATTTAAATAAATGACCAAATTCATGAAGAACTAACTGAGAGCAATATCACGTCGCTAAATTATTTATTTTTTTTTTATTATATTGACAGTACTTTTATCTCGGATAAAATTTTATCCCGGATTGAAAAACTGGCCCTTAGAATCTAGCAGGTATTAATTAATTTTTTGTAATTAAAGAAAATACATGAATAATTGAGAATAATAAATTTAAATAAATGCACATTTAGAAAATCTAAAAAACTATCAGTGTATTTTTGTATGTTTTATTATTTTTAATTATTTATCTTTTTCTTTAATTACAAAAAATTTAATTAATGCCTGGTAGACTCATGGTGATGATAAATAAATATTTATTATTGAATAATCAACAATAAATAAAAATAGGTCAATAATAATACTAAAATTATAAATAAAATATTGCATCTCATCTTATTCGGCCATAGTTAAGGAAAAGTAGAATATTAAAAAGAAAAATAATTCAATTTATATTGAGAAATAATTTATTAGTTTTATAATTGGAATTTTACAAGACTAGAAACAGTAAACACTTATTCTTTTAAGACATAAATCGAGTAAAAAAAATTAAAGTTATAGTTGTTATATATAATAACGATTATTATTATTATTTAAGACAATTTGGAATTTTTGCGATGTTTTTTTGTCATGTTTTTTCGTTCATTTAGTGTCCGATTAATTAGATTAACTAGAAAATTTCCGCGCATCACTATAAAATTATTTAAAATCTTAGCCATAAGTTTTTTTTTATGAGTATCACAGCCTAAAATAGGTAAATACTTAGCTCTAGCTACTCTTTCTAAAACTTTATGCATGGTATTTATATTCACTGTTTTAGTACCGACAACAGTTAGAACGATTTTCTCGAGTTTTCTTATTAATTTAAAAAGATTATCACTAGGAAATTTCAATTCACCATTGCTCATTAATTCTATGACTTCGTCACGTTGAGAAGGATTATCAGAGCGTAAGGTTTCGATGCAGTCACAACATGGGGATAATCGTTTAACTTTTCGCGCCATATATCCAGCGATGTAAGCTACTACACCATCACTTGTGGAAACAACATCATAATCATGATGATAATGTGGATCATCACGAAAATCGGGATCTTCTTCTTCATCTTGACTACGATCAGTGTTCTCTTGGCACTCATCTAAAGAGTTACCATTAGAATTTTCCATGTCCAATAAATCATTAAACGGGTCGTAATAATCCTGCTGTGAATGTTCATTTTCATCAACATCACAATCACTGTCTTGATCTAAAATACTTTCAAATGGTTTTCTAACAAAAGAACAACCATTATCCACAGCTTCTTCATCACTATCTTCGTCAAGCACACTCTCGAAAGGTGTTTTAGCAACAGAAACCTTTTGAAGGGCAGTATTACCATTGAAATCTCCGGGAAATGAAGCTTCGTTGTTAACAATCCCATTTTCAATTACAGCATCAATATCTGCAAGCCAATTTTTTTTCAACGTATTTGCAGCAGTAAAAGATTCTTTTGTCTGCATCAAAGATTAAAGAAGCTCGCCAGCAGTAACGTTCGACCCTTTCGGTGGGGTGACCAATGAGTAGGAACATAATAGACGAAAAACTTGCCCGAAAAGAATGGTATCAGGGTGGTCATTGCACCGACAAACACTTCGCATTATGCCAAAGAATTTCTGAAAAAGATTAAAAGTTGAAATATTAAAATATTCAAAAAATAGTAAATTATTTTTATCTTTGCTTCAATACATACTTCTAATTGGTCCTGGTTTAGGCGTGACGTCATTAAATAATCAAAGTTGCACTCTCTTTAAAGAAATTCACTCAACTCAAGAGTCGATTGCAACGTAATTTTTAATCCATTTAGTGTACTGGGAGTAATGGCAAAGAAAAATTTTTCATTTTCGTCACTTTCATTATTCTCTTTTTGTTTCTTCTTCTTCTTCTTATTCTTTTTATTAAGTTCTTTCTCCTCATTTGCTTTAGCTTCCCAAATTTTTAAATAACTTAAAAAGTCAGTTATTGCCTAGCAAAAATAAATATTTTTATTATTTTATTTGTAAATCTTTTTGTGGTAACAGTTATAAAAAACGAAGAACAGAGAGTATTTTAGTTATAGTTATAATAAAAGTATTCAAATTTAGTGGAAATCAGGATAAATGGTAAACGTAGGTCTTAGTTAAAGTAAGTCCCAAGAGTTTTTAAATGAGTAAATTTAAGTTAGTTCGATTCGCCCATCGCACTGAGTATTGTTTTATAATTGTAATTGAAGAAATAAATTTTCGAGCCCAATTATGAAGTGAACATTAATAGGAGAAATATCACAATTAGTTTGAAGTGTTTTTGAACTATTTAACTTTTTCTACTTACACAAACTTGATGTATTGTTTCAGTTTTCATTCCAATATTTAAGTACACAAATATTGAATTTTTAATGTTGATAATGAGTCTCCATTTAAAAATTGTAATTTTCGCTATATTATTGCGAAAAAACTGCAAAAAATTATTAAAAATTTTAATAATATATTGAATATTACCCTTCTTCGAGGACACTCCGGATCTGAACGCAAAGCACCTGAAGGCGTACGTGAACTCATCGCTTGAATTAAATTATTCGATGAAAGCAATCGTAGAGTCACAGTCTCTCAGCTCTTCTATGTTGTTTTTATATACTTTCATGGCAACTTGAATGTCTTTGGAAAATAACTGAAAGCAAAAGAGATCATTAATAATCCTAACAATTTTAGAGAATAACTATCAACATTACTAGAGAAATAATAAAAAAAAGTGTTTATATTTTCATTATTACCTGATAGGCCAAAGGAACGTTCATTTTTTGATAACCTTCTGGATTCAAATGTTGTGGAGTTAGTTTATAAGCTATTTTCAAATTGGCTTTGAGATAATTTTCATGAATTAACAGAGTTTCCCAGTGACTTTTCTTTACAAAACCATCCGGTGTCTACATGAAAAGAACAATAACACCAAGCATGAAGAAAGCTGATTATGTTATTGATAAATACATAATTGTTTTTAAAATTAATCATCTACTAAAAATAATAGCGTACCCAAAAAAATAATTTCTCCAAAATTTTGTTTCTAAAACATTTAATTAAATGTGGAAAGTCTGAAACAAAGTATAGTCTTCGATCAGAATTGCATGGATGTTCACAGCTACATTGACCATCTTTGATACCAAAAAGTGTCCACGCTCCTTGATTCCACTGTGCACCATCTGAGGTAATAACATCCACAAAAAACCTAGCATTTTCCAATAGTATTATACATTCTATGAGTAATTTGTGTAGAATAGCACTAGTTACGGAATTCCTACTGAGGAAACTGCCAACAACTTGCACCCAATCACCTTGGAAAGGCTGAAACATGAACACTAGGGCATGATCAGCCCGCGTGTCCTGAAGACTTTGTGGTGTATGTGCTCCTAAATTGACAAAGCCATCTAGCTGCATGGTTTTTCGATTTAACTTGATGGCTTCGCTTAAAGCTACTTCGTCGATTAGAAGTGTACCTATTAAAAATCAATTTATAATATTTAGTCTATTTAGATTCAAAAGTTGACATGTTATAATAATAATAACTACTGTTAATAAAGCTTGACAGAAAGTTATTCTACAATATTAGAAACACATGCCTTAGTTCATATAAGCATAGTCTAACTATAAATCTAAGCCAAGATATTAGGAAAAGTTCTACAAAGCGTATAGGTTTTGTTAGGCGAGTTGTAAGCTTGATACACTACTGAAAATGTTATATCGAAGATTTGCAGCAGAAGTACAACTTTAATTGTAAGTCAATACCCCGTTTCGCATGTACTTCCATACTTCCACTTTTTATACGTAGAGTGTCAAACACAGCTTTAGGAAAGCCAAAAGCACTGTCCAATTTCTGTATATATCTGTTAAGAGTGTCTTTACACGGAAGCGTTAAAATTTCTCGTTCTCTTAGTCTATCATACACAGATGCACTTTTAATGCGAAGTAAAAGACATTCATACACCCACTGTACCGTATATCTTCTCTGCTTCGGATTAGATACTTTTGCAGCGTTGAAACAAGCACGTATTGCAAGTTGTTGTATAGGAGGTAAAATTGAAATTTCAGCTCTTAAAGCATCATCTTTGATAGCTAAGCAATTGGCTTTTTGTGTATCAATTATTTTTTGAGCAACTTATTCTGTAAAAATTAAGAAACTTTTGAGATTAACTTAGTTACGTATTAATATACCGAGAGTTGATCCCGAAATAATAAACATTTTCCGAATTTTTATTTTTTTATCTTAGATCTTCTCAAATATCACTACATACAATAGATAGATTTTTAAGTTTGCAAAAATGTTATTGAGACGATGTTAATATTTTACTTTCACAAATTATTTTCATATAATCATGAATACCTTGCAAATTAAATTTTACGTTTGATGTTTTAAGATTTTAAAATCACCTATTTGTAAAAAAATTAAATGATTATAAGGTATAACAATTAAAAGCCGTACTACAGCACCTAGAGATAATTAGTAAGTATGTTGATGACCTCGGTTTATGGATCCCTGATACAACAATTGAACAAAAAATTATTACTTACCTTGCGTTGGAGACGTTCAATTTGTTTATTTTTAAGACTCTCCTGGTACTTCAAAATATCATAACGCTCTTTGTAATCAGACTTGGTTTTATAAGATTGATTCTGTAATTTATGTCTTACTTTCCGACAAGCTACACAACGAAAACCATTAATTTGCTTTTTGTACTCTTCATGAGATAATGGCACACCAGTACAATCCGAAGAACATCTATAATTCCATAACAAAAAAACCGAAATTTAAAATAAATTCCCTAATAATAAAATAACTAAAGTCATAACTCTTACTTTTCTGTATCAAATCCAGTTCCGTCACATAACGTATATTTCTCCAATTCTCTTAAAAAATTCCAGAAATCGGATATATTTGAAAAACTTTTGTTCAAGTCAATCAACTTATCAGTTTTAATGTTGGTCAGCTAAGAAAACATTTTTTAAATAGGTTATTAGAAAAATAAATATACGGAAATTTCTTACCCAGACTTCCAAGTTTTGATTAATTTTAACGCGAAACTTCAATTTCATGGAAACTTTGTCTATATAACATAAGACAAGTTTCTTAGAGTCTAGAAAATCGGTTGTCCAGCTCCAATTTTCAGGTAAAGCATTAAATTTTAATGCATTTACAATTGTTTGAAGTGAAAACTCTTCAATATTTACTTCCGAAATAGGTAATTCATTCATACCTGTAATTGAAGTAATATCATTTTAAAATTACCAAATCTGTTTTGATAAATTTATAGTAGTTATAAAATAAAAAATTGATATATGCAATAGGGAGGGCCAAAAAAATTGACTATTTTTTTTTTAACTTTATACTCTGAAAAATAGGTTGGTAGACAACTCAGAAAAATTCTCTCCAAGTATGAGCTCTTAATTTTCATAGGAAAGTCCTCCGTCCCTCAGTTATTTATTTTTTTCTTATGATTACAGAGAAAATTTATATCACAGTATTTACTATTTTGAAAAAGAAAGTCTTCTAGATCGATATTTTTTATATTCAATTCGTCTCAAAAACATTATTTACTCAAAATTTAATAAATCACAGGGTCTAAATTGGAAAAAATGGAGATGCGCATATCATAATCATTTTTTTTTTAACGAGTTACAAAATTCATAAAAAAAAAGGAATTTGTCTCAAAATAATCAAACTTTAACCTTCAATAACTTTTGAACGGTGAGGTTAACAAAAAAATTGTAAGAGGCTTTTTTTGTAGGACATTCAATTTCCTACAAATATATGAGACGAGACTTTCTTTTTCAAAATAGTAAATACCGAGATATAAATTTTCTCTGTAATCATAAGAAAAAAATAAATAACTGAGGGACGGAGGACTTTCTTATGAAAATTAAGAGCTCATACTTGGAAAGAATTTTTTTGAGGTGTCTACCAACCTATTTTTCAGAGTATAAAGTTGAAAAAAAAATAATCGATATTTTTGGCCCACCCTAATATGCAACTAGTAGTACTCAGAATGCATCAGTAACTAGTTGAATAAAACATTCAAAATTTTTATTTCTCTTACCGGTTCTTCGTTCTCGTGATTAATCTCTTCAGAGCTTATTCTGGAATTAAAGTTTTCAAGACGATCATAGTTGTTGTTACAATCTTCGTCAATTTGCAATTCACTATCTTGATGCGAACAATTTTCATTTATATAAACGATATTATTAGGTTCACTCGCAACCGGTTCAGTACTCGGACTATTGGGACTATTAACATCTTTAGTATTTCTACTCTCACTTAATTTTTTAGGGTTTAAAGTTGGAATAGCACCTTGTTTGAGTGCATATCTTTTCCTCACTAACTCTTCAATGATACCATTGGCCGTTCTTATCTTATCACTTTTTATAATGTCCTCTTCATTGAAGTGTAATTCACAAACATAATTTTTTTTGGGAACCAATTTTTGATTCAGTTCAGACTCCCATAATTCCAACAGATCAGGGTGCTTTATAAAAACAAAAAATCAACATTAGTATTGAAATTATTTTTAACCTAATTTGTTGATGAACAAAAATCCACTTGTTCAATTTGTGGTATTTTAAACAGATATATTTATGACACTGAAGTTGACAGATATTAAAATTTTTTTTAGAATTTTATAGCAATTAAATTATGATAAAATTTTTATTAAAAAGTTCCACATGTGAAAATTAATAATTAATAAAAATTACAAGTGAAAATTTTTAGAAGCATTTTTTTATTGTAATTAATTTATTGAAAAAATTTTTTTAATTAACAGCAGACGGCTAACTTCAGTATTATATATATTTTTCGAAATAAAAAAAAACAAGTTAAGAATTTCTTAAGCTAATTAATAAAAAAATATAATTATCTGCTTATATTTATATCATTTTGTTACGTAGTTAAAATATTTTAATTAATAATTAATTTATTGTATATCACAAAACTTAGGTTATACCTGTGGCACAGTAAATAATGATGGATTTTTCGTACCCAATTTGCTATGTTTATTACGATCACTTACACTGCCACTTGAGCAACCATTCACTACACAACGATTCACCATTTTTTGATGATAATTACAACATTTAATTATTTTACAACTATTAAACTTTCAAAACTTATTTATTGTGATGCCAATAAACAATAACAAATAGACGCCATTTGCCGGACATTAGCGAACGCAGCGTTGCCCTAGCGGCATATTTACGAAAATGATGTATCCTCGGTTTATTGGACCCACTACTGCGGAAGACTCAGTAGCGAGCGTCCTCCTTCTAACTAGCCTCCTTGGTTTGAGTGCTATCGTATGTCAAAAACCATCAGCTGAGTGTTTTTTTAACAATTGTTGTTATTGTCCAGGTGTCGAGAATATAAAAAAACTTTCATTAACTCAGACGGACAATAGTAAAATTGGATAACATTCAGTACAAACAATGGGTTTCTACTCCACGAGTAACTCTCGAAACTTTAATCAAGAATACAAATAATTTTTTGTTGATGATTTTGGTGAAAAATTAAAAGCTTTTTTGCCACACAATTTTATTGCAAAAGAGCAAGCAGCATACTTAAGACAGTTGAAAGAATCTTTACAAGAAAATGAATGTATAGTGATTGTTGATTTTGCCGAAAATTACGCATTCGTTGTTCAAGATGCTGCTCCAGGGTTTAATTGTAATAACGACCAAGCGACGGTTTACACTGTGGTTGTTTACTATAAACAAAATAATGAATTTAACCATCAGAGTATGGCAATCATATCTGATTGATTAAACCATGATGCGATTGCTGTTCATCATTACTCTAGTGTTGTTATTGAATTCATTAAATCTATGTCATCTGAAGTTAGTAAAATTTTTTTTTTCGGATGGTGCACCTCAACAATACAAGAATTATAAACATTTTATCAATTTATTTCATTATAAGGAAGAATTTGGAGTAACTGTTGTGTGGAATTTTTTCGCTACCTCATTTTGCCACCTCATTTACAGATATTAACACCAACACAATTATTTGAGTGGTGCTCAAGAAACTTACCAAGTATCAATATTCGGTTCTCGAAAATTGACGACTATAATTTAATCAAAGAAAATTCAGATGAACGTTTTAAAAGTGCGAAACCGATACCGGCAACACAAAAAATTCATCAAATTATACCTTTATTGAATTTTGTGGTATAAGTCAAGTTTTATTCTTCATCACAAATTTCCAAACAACATAGTACGATAAAGAAACTGAGAAAATAATTATTGAGTAGAGGAATGTAGAAATAATATTGAGATTTAATTCAATGTACAACACTGTTCAAAGTTCTTTCAAAAAAATCGTAAGTATTAGACCCCTCAGAAGGCGCGGACTATAAAGAGAGCATCTGACAGGGGCATGAATTCACACGGACCTTAGCGAGCGACTGTTTCACCAGGCTCACCACTGCGACTGCGCGAGAGCCGCTAGTCTAGTGTAGTGGGACGGAGTCTAAGCCTTCTGATTGGTTCGCAGCGTGGATACCCCCTCTCTAGTAACAGAAAGTTCTCGAAGCACAGGCGAAGCAGATATAAGGAGCTGCTCTCAAGCCGACGGCATTCAGTTTTACTTAAACTTTGGCATAGATAAGACGTCTTTTTAAAGACTTCTTGCAAACGTTAAGAGAACTTTCAAGTAACTACAATCTTTTTCAAAGCGTCTAACCTCAACATTTTTCAAGGCTCCATACGTAATTTTAACAGTCTTTATCAAGACTAAATAGCCTTTTTCACGGCTTCGTAAGAAACATTAACAGTCTTTCTCAAGACTAATATTACAAACTAGTCTTTTTCAAGGCTAATATCGTCAAGTTCTTCATCAAATCGTCGTCTCAAGTCACCATCAGTCAATTTCAAGATCCGCTCAAGTCAACTTGGTTCTCTAAGCCTACAACCAGCTCTACATTAACGTGTCTTTATTAAGATTAACGAAACCAAGCCATCTCAACAGCGTAACTTGACTATTGAAGTCATTGTAGCCTAGCGAGCACCCACTTTACAACTGGGTTTGTAATTCAGGTCCGCTGAAGGCCATCATAAGTCGCCATCTCCGTTAACAAACACTATACTTAAATAAAATAATGTTAATCTTATATACTTATACAATTTATGTTGTTTTGGTTCAATTATATACAACCTCTGAGGTTTTACGAGGGATCCAAAATAAATTTGATGCAATTTTTTGTAAAATAATCCAATTTTCAAAAATTTTATTTTTTCAATTAAAAAAAATATATATATAAGGTAAAGTGGGCACAACTTCGAAATGGCAAGGTTGAATAGAGTATTAATTTAAGTTTTTTTTAAGACAAAAAAATTTAGAATCGAAGGTTTCAGACCTTGAAAAAATTACAGTTTTATTGAAAAAACTGAAATATTTTATATATCGTGACTTCCGAAAAATTTTTTGTATTTTTTTCTGAAAACTACAATTAAAAACAAAATTAAAAAAAAAAAAAGTGCCAAAAGGTCAATTTGTGTCAAAGTTACAGCAATTTGAAAAAAAAAGAGCGTTTTTGTTTTTCAAAAATTCGTAACTTTTTTTGGGTTGAGTAAATAAATCTGAAAAAATTTAGAAAAATGTCTTTGGTAGGGTAGAAAATGATAAAAAATTTTCACCAAAATCGAAGGGGGTCGGGCCAAAACCTCGGTGATTTGGCATGGAATACCCCACATGTAAGTACATAATACATCATTTAAATTTGAATTCTAAATTAATATTGCATCTAAACAAGATTTTAAACAAAAGTTGAAACTGATTTAACGAACATGTCTGTTACGGTTAGAAATTTGGGTTGAATAATTTGTCACGGGAAT
This sequence comes from Cotesia chilonis, assembly GCA_018835575.1. Taxonomy (NCBI): domain Eukaryota; kingdom Metazoa; phylum Arthropoda; class Insecta; order Hymenoptera; family Braconidae; genus Cotesia; species Cotesia chilonis. The sequence goes on from RJVT01000042.1 coordinate 968,340, forward strand.
TTGATTTAAATTCCCGAGTCATCTTCTCCCGGGCTGGCCGTTGGTATAAGCGCCGCCAGGGTCCGCCACTTGCTGGGCACCAGCTCAGCTGGCCCCAGTACGTGGAATTTGTTTGTAACAAAATGCGAATTTGAGATCAGATCGAGCTATAATCATATTTTGTATGGAGGTTACATGATTGTGATAAAATTTATTTATAAGGGTGCGGAGCGCGCAAGCGCAGAGCAAAGAAAAGAAATTACAAATTAAGAAAAATGTTGTCAAAAATTTTAACGGGGTCTATTGGTATGAAATCGCAAATTTGAGTAATTCTGGGATTTATTAACCTGCCATGGAAATTCATGTTATTAATTTCAAGTTAATTCCGTCGTCGGTGGGTCCACCCCGGGAGAAAAATGTAACATGAAACCAACTATAGTCAATGTTTTGACTAGCCTCGTGGCGTAGGAACACGAGTTAAGAAAGTAGGACCGCGGAGGAGAGGCATTCTGGCGGTAGCTATTGTGTGCACTGTTGTGATTTTTTTGATTTGGCAAAAGAAAAAATTTAAGTAATAAAGTTATCACTAATTGATTTCGATAATTAACGATTATCGAGTGCACATAGATACCAGATCTTGCTAGTCTCTGTGAGAGCTAATTTGGGTGAGTCCATGCATTATTTTGGTTGATTTCTCGCGGTGATTGTGCCGGCAACGGCGACAATGGTGAGATTGTTGTAAATCTCTCGACACGTGGCCGAACCAGATTAATTTTTCACGCGGCTTACTCAAGTTAGTCGATTCTCATACCTAAATAAATGTCAAGGGATCGCTGAATCCCATCAGTATAGTTTAAAAACAATTTTTATAGCTTAACTCACCGTCTGCGGCGTTGACGTAATAAATAAATAAAGTAAATACACGAAGAGTTTAGTTTATATACAGGGTGTCTCAGAAGTCGTGAGCCACCGGACAGGGTGTGGTAGAAAATTGGATTCTGAATAGAAAAGTCCTTTACCATTTTTCGATCAGACCCATAGAAAAATTACTACAAATTTATGAAAATAGACCAATGAAGAGCGCGGTTTAGCGGCAGAACGGTAGGCGCAAGAGCGAGCGAGTGGAAGCGCGACAGGCAATGAGTGCGCGCTCGCTTGCACACGTGTGATATCATTGCTCAGTTATAGCGGGATGCCCGCATGCAATAATAATGATCAATGATACTCCTGTAAATAAAAAAAAATTAATATTAGAAAAATCATCCCATAGACAGCCCCATAAAATAAAAAATGTGCGATTTTTTGATAATTAAAACTCAAATTTTCGGTGTCACCGAAAAATGAAAAAAAAAAAGCCAACAGTCATATTCAATGATACCCCTGTAATTAAAAAAAAAAGAAAAGTTATAAAAGTACCCCATACACTCTGAGATACAGCCCCATAAAGCCAAAAATTTGCGATTATTTAATGATGAAATTCAAATGATCAGTGTGCACTTGAAGTTAAAAAAAAAAGCAATAAAAATAATCAGTGACACTACTGTAGACCAAAAAAATTAAAAAAAATAAAAAACTACCCCATAGACAGGGAGATACAGCCCCGTAAAGCCGAAAATTCGCGATTATTTAATAATGAAATTCAAATGATCAGAGTGCACTTGAAGTGAAAAAAAAAAAAGCAATAAAAATAATCAGTGACACTACTGTAGGTGAAGAAAATTTTTAAAAATAAAAAACTACCCCATAGACAGGGAGATACAGTCCCATAAAGCCAAAAATTGTGCGATATTTCAATAATTAAAATAGAAATTTTCGACGACTACTCAAAATTTCAAATAAAAATCTAGGACTAATAGTTAACTATACCCATAACAATCAGAAAAAAATTAAAAATTACAAAAACCACCCCATAGACACTAAGATACAGCCTAATAAAGCCGAGTATTTCGGGATTATTTAACATAAAAATTAAAATATTCACAGTGCATTCGAAATAGAAAAAAAATACCAATCAAAATTATCAGTGGTACTTTTGACCATCAGACAAATTTAAAAAATTGTAAAAACACCCCATAGATACCGAAATACGACTTGATAACGCACAAAAATCGGGATTGCTTAGAAATTAAAATTCAAATTATTGGTGCCCATTGAAAATCAACAAAAGAAACCTTTTGTACTTATCGATTAAACTCCTGTGTATCGAAAAAAATTATTATTTAAAAAACCACCCCGCAAACTCCGAATTATGATCCCATTAAGCTGAAAATTTCTGATTTTTTAGTAATTAAAATGCTACTTCTCGGTGTCCGTTGAAAATAAATGAAAAGTATGAAAACTCATTTTCAGATATACTCTTGTAAGCAAAAAAAAAATAAGATTTGAAAAAACCACCCCATTAACGGCGAGATAGGACCCCATAAATCCGCTAATTTGTGATTTGTTAGTAATTGAAATTGAAATTCTTGGTGTCCATTTAACAACAACAAGAGAAACCTATTGTACTTTTAAATTACACCCTTAAAAACATAAAAAAACTTAACTCTTGAAAATCCACCGCATAGACACTAACAAACATCCAAATAAAGCCAACAATTCGCGATTTTTCAATAATTAAAATTCAAATTTTCATATGACACCGAAAATTTCGATATCAATCCACAAAAAATCGATAAATCGCGGCTTTATGGAGGCGTATCTTGGGGTCTATGGGGTGAATTCTTGAATTTTGATATTTTTATTTATTAAAAAGAGTAAATTGGAAAGTGGAATGAGTTTATGCTCTTTATTTTAAGTGGACACCGAGAATTTCAATTTAAGTCAATTAAAAATCGACAAATAGCGACTGTATGGGGATGTATCTCGGTGTCTGTGGGGTGGATTCTAAAATTTTGATTTATTATTTTATAACAGAGATAACATTAAAAAGTACAATAATTTTCTTTTACTTATTTTGAGTAGACACCGAGAATTTCAATTTAAATCAATGAAAAATCGAACAATTGTGGCATTGTGGGGTTGCCTCTCGGTGTTTATGGGGTGGATTCCAAAATTTTGATTTTTTAATTCATAAAAAAGGTTAAACTGGAAAGTAAGATAATTTTCTTTGAGTTATTCCGAGTTGACACCGAGAATTTCAACTTAACTTCACAAATAATGGAGAAATCGCAGCTTTATGGGGGTGTATCTCAGTGTCTATGGGGTGGATTCTTAAATTTTGATTTTTCAATTCTTTACAAAGGTTACATTGGAAAGTACGATAATTTTTTTTAAGTTATTTTCAGTGGACACCGAGAATTTCCATTTAAATCAATGAAAAATCGAAAAATCGCGGCTTTATAGGGTTGTCTCCTGATGTTTATAGGGTGGATTCCGAAATTTTCTTTTTTTAATTCATGACGAAGATTGAACTGGAAAGTGGGATAGTTTTCTTTGGCTTATTTTCAGTGGATACCGAAAATTTCAAATTAAATAAATGAAAAATTGACAAATCGCGGCTTTATGGGGGCGCATCTCAGTGTCTATGGGGTGGACTCCATAATTTTGATATTTTTATGTATGACTGACGTTAAATTGAATAGAAGGATTATTTTCTTTTTGTTATTTTCAGTGGACACCGAGAATTTCATTGAAAGTAAATTAAACATCGACTTATCGCCAGTTTATGGGGGTGTATCTCGGTGTTTATAGGGTGGATTCCATAATTTTGATATCTTTGTGTATGACCGAGGTTACATTAGATAGGAAGATTATTGTAATTCTGTTATTTTAAGTGGACACCGAGAATTTCAATTTACGTCAAATAAAAATCGACAAATCGCGAGTGTATGGGAGTGTATCTCGGTGTCTCTGGGGTGGTTCCTAAAATTTCGATTTTTTATTTCATAACAAAGATAACATCAAAAAGTACAATAATTTTCTTTGACTTATTTTGAGTGGACACCGAGAATTTCAATTTCAATCAATTAAAAATCAAAAAATCCCGGCTTTACGGGGTTGCCTCTCAATCTCTGTGGGGTGGATTTCATAATTTTAATATTTTTATGTATGACCAAGGTTGAATTGAAAAACAGGATTATTTTCTTTCTGTTATTTTTAGTGGACACCGAGAATTTCACTTGAAGTCAATAAAAAATCTAAAAATCGCGACTTCATGGGGATGTATCTCGGTGTCTATGGGGTGAATTTACGAATTTTGATTTTTTTATTTATGACAAAGGTAAAATTAGACAAGAGGATATTTTTCTTTGGCTTATTTTGAATGGACACCAAGAATTTCAATATCAATCCAAAAAAAAATCGAGCAATCCCGGTTTTATGGGGCCGTATCTCGGTGTCTATGGGGTGAATTCTCAAATTTTGATAATTTAATTAATAACTAAGGTTAAATCGAATAGTTAAATTATTTTCTTTGATTTATTTCAAGTTGACACCGAGGATTTCAAAATAAATTCATGAATAACCGACAAATCGCGGCTTTGTGGGGGTGTATCTCGCTGTACATAGGGTGAATCGATTGATTATGAATCTAGAAATATTCTGAAAAGTGTTTTCTATGATTTCTATAAGTTTTCTTCCTTAATCTCTAGTGGACACCAAGAATTAAATTTTAACAGTCGAATTTGTGGCAATTTAGTTGAGAAACGCCGTGTTTGGGGCTGTTACTCGGTGTCTATGGGGTTGATTGATCGATTAGGAGTTTAAAACTCTTTTGTAAGGTCTTATTTATGATTTCAAAGAGTTTTCTTCCTTAATCTCCAGTGGACACCGAGGAATGATTTTTTAAAAGTCAAATTGCTGTCAATTTAGACGAAAAACGATACCGTTTATGAGGCTGTTACTCGGTGTTCATAGGGTGGATTAATCGATTACGACTCGAAAAATTTTCTGTAGGGTGTACCCTATGATTTTTACGAGTGTTATTCCTTAATCGCCAGTGGACACTGAGAATTGAATTTGTAAATGTTAAATTGCTGTCAATTTAGACGGAAAACACCTTTTAGGGAGCAGTTACTCGGTGTCTATGGGGTGAATCTATCAATTATAGGTCTTAAAATCTTCTGTAGGGTGTACTCTATGATTTTTATGAGTTTTTTTCCTTAATCTTTAGTGGACACCGAGGAATGATTTTTGAAACGTCAAATTACTGTCAATTTAGACGAAAAAATCCTTTTATGAGGCTGTTGCTCGGTGTCCATGGGTTGATTGATCGATTAGGAGTCTGGAAATTTTCTGTAGTGTGTACTTTATGATTTTCATGAGTTTTGTTCCTTAATCTTTAGTGGACACCGAGATTTGAATTTTGAACAGTCAACTTTCTGTCAATTTCATCAAAAAAAGCCTTTTATAGGGCTAGTGCTCGGTGTCCATGGGGTTGATTGATCGAATAGGAGTCTTCAAATTTTCTGTAGGGTGTACTCTATGATTTTAACAAGTTTTCATTCTTAATAGCCAGTGGACACTGAGGAATGATTTTTTAAAAGTCAAATTGCTGTCAATTTAGACGAAAAACAACACCTTTTATGAGGCTGTTACTCGGTGTCCATGGGGTTGATTAATCGATTACGACTCGAAAAATCTCCTGTAGGGTGTACCCTATGATTTTTACGAGTGTTATTCCTTAATCTCCAGTGGACACTGAGAATTGAATTTTTAAATGTTCAAATGCTTGTCAATTTAGACGGAAAACGCCTGTTAGGGAGCTGTTACTCGGTGTCCATGCGGTGAATCTATCAATTCTGGGTCTTAAAATCTTCAGTAGGGTGTACTCTATGATTTTTATGAGTTTTCTTCCTTAATCTTTAGTGGACACCGAGGAATGATTTTTGAAACGTCAAATTACTGTCAATTTAGACGAAAAAATCCTTTTATGAGGCTGTTTCTCGGTGTCCATGGGGTTGATTGATCGATTAGGAGTCTGCCAATTTTGTGTAGGGTCGACTTCATGATTTTTATAAGTTTTCTTACTTAATCTCCACTGGACACCGAAAATTAAATTTTTAACAGTCGAATTTGTGTCAATTTAGTCGAGAAACACCGTTTTTGGGGCTGTTACTCGGTGTTTATTGGGTTGATTGATCGAGTAGGGTTCTTAAAATCTTTTGTAGGTTCTACTTTCTGATTTCAATAAGTTTTAGTCCTTAATCTCCTGTGGACACCGAGATGTGAATTTTGAACAGTCGATTTTCTTTCAATTTCATCAAAAAAAGCTTTTTATGGGGCTTGTACTCGGTATCCATGGGGTTGATTGATCGAATAGGAGTGTTCAAATTTTATTTAAGATCTACTCTATGATTTAAACAAGTTTTCTTCCTGAATCTGCATTGGACACCGAGGAATGATTTTTTAAAATTCAAATTGCTGTCAATTTAGACGAAAAACGCCTTTTATGGGGCTGTTACTCGGTGTCTATGGGGTAAATCGATCAATTATGGGTCTAACAATCTTCTGTAGGGTGTACTCTATGATTTCCATGAGTTTTCGTCTTTTATCTCTAGTGGGCACCTAGAATTGAATTTTGAACAGTCGAGTTTCTGTCAATTAAGTCAAACAACGCCATTTATGGGGCTAGTGCTCGGTGTCCATAGGGTTGATTGATCGAATAGGAGTCTGAAACTCTTCTGTAGGGTGTACTCTATGATTTTTACAAGATTTTTTCCTTAATCTCTACTGGACATCGAGAATTCAATTTTTAAATGTTAAATTAGTGTCAATTTAGACGGAACACCCCGTTTAGGGAGCTGTCACTCGGTGTTTATGGAGTGAATCGATCAATTGTGGGTCCGAAAGTCTTCTGTAGCGTGTAGTCTATGATTTTCAGGAGTTTTCTTCCTTAATATCCATCGGACACCGAGAATTAAATTTTTAACAGTCGAATTTCTGTTAATTTAGTTAAAAAAAAACGCCTTTTATAGGGCTGTTACTCGGTGTCCATGGGGTTGATTGATCGATTAGGAGTCTGCAAATTTTCTGTAGGGTCTACTTTATGATTTCGATAACTTTTCGTTCTTAATCCTCCGTAGACACCGAGATGTGAATTTTGAACAGTCGATTTTCTGTCAATTTAATCAAAAAAAGCTTTTTATGGGGCTTGTAGTCGGTATATATGGGGTTGATTGATCGAATAGGAGTGTTCAAATTTTATGTAGGGTCTACTCTATGATTTAAACAAGTTTTCTTTCTTAATCTCCAGTGGACACCGAGGAATGATTTTTTAAAAGTCAAATTGCTGTCAATTTAGACGAAAAACGCTTTTTATGGGGCTGTTACTCGGTATCAATGCAGTAAATCGATAGATTGTGGGTTTGGAAATCTTCTGTAGGGTGTCCTCTGTTATTTCCATGAGTTTTTTTACTTAATCTCTAGTGAGCATCGAGAATTGAATTTTGAACAGTCGAGTTTCTATCAATTAAGTCAAACAACGCTTTTTATGGGACTGTAACTCGGTGTCGATGAGGTGGAATTTCAAATTTGATGTTTTCATTTCTTGACAAAGGCCAAATTCGATAGTAGGATAAGTTATTCGACTTATTTTGAGTGGACACCGAGAATTTCAAATTAAATTGACGAAAAATCGAGAAATCGCGGCTTCATGAGGGTGCATGACGGTGTCTATGGGGTGGATTCGGGATCTTTAATTTTTTTTCAATTAATAAGGGATGATTACAAAATGACATCAAGTTTCTTAAATTTATTTCGCGTGTACATTGAGATATTACATTTCAATTTCTGAAATTTTCTAAGCTTGCGAGTTGATGGAGTTGAACCTCAGAATCTATGGCGTAGTTTTTCAATTTAATTTTTTTTTTTTATTAAAAGGGTTAATATTGAGAATCTTTCTATGTACTTCCTCTCAATTTTATTTAGACTGCGGTAATGTCAGTTTCATTACTGACAAATCCTGAATTCCAATGCTTATGAAGGAGTTTTTTGTGCTTCATGGGTTTGAACCTACAAAAAATCTACACACGATCTCCTAGACGTAGAAAAGGATCTTGAATCTTCAACTGCTCCAGATGATGTCGTTAAACAACACTAAAGACTGAAAATTCGCGAATTTACTAAGAATTATTTTTATAAATGACTTGAAATGCTTGTTTTGAGGTGTAAAAAAATTGTTTTAAGTTTATTTACAGTCACGTGAATATCGAGGTAGATATTCAGGTACTAAGAAATTTATTTATTTATTTATTAATTTCATTATTTTTGTTCCGGTCGATTCCGGTTCAGTGAGCTCATTTCAACAAGTGTTCAAAGATACCGCCGTTTTGTTGGATGCATAGTCGGCAACGCTTAATAAAGTTGCGACGGACTTCCTCCAGCATCTCGGCGGTTACTGTCGTCTGTGCGGCCATAATTCTTGCCATGGTCACCATTTGATCGTCGGGTTCGTCAGCGTAGACTACGCCTTTGAAATGACCCCACAAAAAGAAATCGAGGGGCGTTAAATCCGGTGATCTTGGGGGCCATCTCTCCGGACCGTTCCTGCCGAGCCAGCGTTGCGGAAATCTCTGATTGAGAAAGTCGCGGACTTGCGCGCCATAGTGACATGGTGCTCCGTCGTGCTGGAACCACTCGGGATCCTCACCAGCTTCCTGAAGGAGATTCGGTAGGTCCTCTCTTAGGAATGTCAAATATTGGTCACTCTGTGAAATAAATAATATTACCATAAATTTAGAGTTTATGAAATGAAAATTTCCAGTAAAAAAAATAATGTCCCGAACTTGAATGCAAAATGAAAGTAATTGAAATGTTCTAAATAGAGAACTTGATTATTTATACTACATTAAATTGATTACACACTAAGTACATCATGTTCTAACACTACGATCCAGAAATTTTGATAAGAATATTATTGCTTGACTTACGTTCATTACATCGGGAAGAAGAAACAGTAGCACGTGATCTCCGATAATTCCACCCCACATATTAATTTTCCATTTATTTTGGAAGTTTCGGGCGACTGTTAACCGCGGATTTTCTTCGGAATAATGATGTACATTGTGCTGATTGAAGCACCCTTCACGAGTGAACAGTGATTCATCAGTCCACAACATATTCCGAAGAAAATCCGGATCGTCTTCATCTTTCCGAATCATCATTTGGCAAAAATGCAACCGCAACTCTCGATCTCCGCCCTCGAGATCTTGGACTCGTTGTTTGTGGTAGGGATGCAGTTTCTCCGTACGAGTAATTTTATTAATCATCGTACGAGAAACATGCAAACGCCTTTCAAGCCTCCGCGTGCTTGTCCCTGGCTCAGCGTGAACAGCATCGATGACTCGCTCCTCGAGTTGAACCGTTCGAACGTCTCGAGGACGACCAGCACGCTCGATGCGGTTCAACCCAACATATCCCGATTCACGAGCTCTATTTACGAGCCGAGTTATTAGGCCGTGTGTCGGGAAACGTTGTCGATCGGGGAATCGCTCGCGGTACACGCGACAGGTCAAACGAGCGTTGCGTTGGCACTCACCGTAAAGGATGAGCATCTCGACGTAATCCGCATTAGAATAATTATCCATTACGATGTGGTCAAAACAAATAATTCATTAAGACTGACAGTCGACGATATTTTGTTTAGAAAATGTAAAAAACAATGGAAAGCAATAAACAAAATCGAGCCGCTGTCGGTAGAAAGAGAGCAAAAATATATGCAAAAGCTGCACAGACATTGCTCGAAAATTAAAGTAATAAAAACAACAGGAATTTGAAAGAATTTATTAAATATCTTCGCCGCAAATTCGCGGATTTTTTATGACAAGAGTGGTTTAAGATGTTCATATAAAGCAATTACAGATTTAAAAATTTTTTTCAGGTCCAAAGGTCGTGCGTAAATATTTAACTTCCCGCGAATGTAATTTAAAATTCTTTAAAGTCAGGAAGTTACTATTTCGAAAGTTACCAACTTCAAACAAGCGGTAGCATGCATCGGTTAGTTTCGGGTCTGATAACAAATTCGACCTCTGGACACAAAGATACAGCCCACAAAGTCGCGATTTCTCGAATTTTCGTTGAATTCAATTTTAAATTTCTCGGTGTCACTCAAAATTAGTTAAACAGATTATCCTACTTTACTATTCAACCTTTTTCATAAAATGAAAAATCTAAATTTGAGAATACACCCCATAGACACCGAGATCACCCCATAAATCCGCGATTCTCGATTTTTCATTGATTAAAATTGAAATTCTCGGTGTCCACTCGAAATAAGTCTAGGAATATTATGTACTTTTAAAGTTTATCTCTTTTATAAAATAAAAAATCAAAATTTTAGAATCCACCCCATAGACACCGACATACATTCCCATAAAGTCGCAATTTTTTATTGATTTAAATTAAAATTCTCAGTGACCACTCAAAATAACTCGAAATAATTATCAACTGTCCGATTCAACCTTGTTATAAATTATAAAGCCACCGAAAAACGGCCCCATAAGAGGCGTTTTTTGACTAAATTGATAAAAATTCGACTATTAAAAATTAAATTCTTGGTGCCCAATGGAGATAAAGGAAAAACATTTCAAAAAATCATAGAGTACAACTACAGAAGATTTCCGAATCGTAATCGATCAATCAACCTCACGTTCCCCGAGTAACAGCCCTATAAAAGCATTTTTGACTGAATTGACAGATTCGACTGTTAAAATTCAATTCTCGGCCATGAGATTAAGGAAAAAAATTATGAAGTACACCCTACAGAAGATTTCCAGACTCCAATTGATCAATCACCCATGACACCGAGTAACAGCCCCATAAAAGGCGTTTTTTCGACTAAATTGACTAAAATAACTGTAAAATTTATTCTCGTGTCCAGGAGATTAAGGAAAAAATCATAAATCATAAGTACACCCTACAGAAGAGTTTCAGACTCCTATTCGATCAATCAACCCTATGGACACCGAGCACTAGCCCCATAAATGGCGTTGTTTGACTTAATTGACAGAAACTCGACTGTTCAAAATTCAATTCTAGGTGCCCACTAGAGATAAAAGACGAAAAACTCATGAAATCATAGAGTACACCCTACAGAAGATTGTTAGACCCATAATTGATCGATTTACCCCATAGACACCGAGTAACAGCCCCATAAAAGGCTTTTTCGTCTAAATTGACAGCAATTTGATTTTAAAAAATCATTCCTCGGTGTCCAATGCAGATTCAGGAAGAAAACTTGTTTAAATCATAGAGTAGATCTTAAATAAAATTTGAACACTCCTATTCGATCAATCAACCCCATGGATACCGAGTACAAGCCCCATAAAAGCTTTTTTTGATAAATTGAAGAAATCGACTGTTCAAAATTCACATCTCGGTGTCCACAGAGATTAAGGACTAAAACTTATTGAAATCAGAAAGTAGAACCTACAAAAGATTTTAAGAACCCTACTCGATCAATCAACCCATAAACACCGAGTAACAGCCCCAAAAACGGTGTTTTCGACTAAATTGACACAAATTCGACTGTTAAAAATTAATTTCGGTGTCCAGTGGAGATTAAGAAAAACTTATAAAATCAGAAGTCGACCTACACAAAATTGCAGACTCCTATCGATCAATCAACCCCATGGACACCGAGAAACAGCCTCATAAAAGGATTTTTTCGTCTAAATTGACAGTAATTTGACGTTTCAAAAATCATTCCTCGGTGTCCACTAAAGATTAAGGAAAAACTCATAAAAATCATAGAGTACACCCTACTGAAGATTTTAAGACCCAGAATTGATAGATTCACCGCATGGACACCGAGTAACAGCTCCCTAACAGGCGTTTTCCGTCTAAATTGACAGCAATTTAACATTTACAAATTCAATTCTCAGTGTCCACTGGCGATTAAGGAATAACACTCGTAAAAATCATAGGGTACACCCTACAGGAGATTTTTCGAGTCGTAATCGATTAATCAACCCCATGGACACCGAGTAACAGCCTCATAAAAGGTGTGTTTTTCGTCTAAATTGACAGCAATTTGACTTTTAAAAAATCATTCCTCAGTGTCCACTGGCTATTAAGAATGAAAACTTGTTAAAATCATAGAGTACACCCTACAGAAAATTTGAAGACTCCTATTCGATCAATCAACCCCATGGACACCGAGCACTAGCCCTATAAAAGGCTTTTTTTGATGAAATTGACAGAAAGTTGACTGTTCAAAATTCAAATCTCGGTGTCCACTAAAGATTAAGGAACAAAACTCATGAAAATCATAAAGTACACACTACAGAAAATTTCCAGACTCCTAATCGATCAATCAACCCCATGGACACCGAGCAACAGCCTCATAAAAGGATTTTTTCGTCTAAATTGACAGTAATTTGACGTTTCAAAAATCATTCCTCGGTGTCCACTAAAGATTAAGGAAAAAAACTCATAAAAATCATAGAGTACACCCTACAGAAGATTTTAAGACCTATAATTGATAGATTCACCCATAGACACCGAGTAACTGCTCCCTAAAAGGTGTTTTCCGTCTAAATTGACAGCAATTTAACATTTACAAATTCAATTCTCAGTGTCCACTGGCGATTAAGGAATAACACTCGTAAAAATCATAGGGTACACCCTACAGAAAATTTTTCGAGTCGTAATCGATTAATCCACCCTATGAACACCGAGTAACAGCCTCATAAACGGTATCGTTTTTCGTCTAAATTGACAGCAATTTGACTTTTAAAAAATCATTCCTCGGTGTCCACTGGAGATTAAGGAAGAAAACTCTTTGAAATCATAAATAAGACCTTACAAAAGAGTTTTAAACTCCTAATCGATCAATCAACCCCATAGACACCGAGTAACAGCCCCAAACACGGCGTTTCTCAACTAAATTGCCACAAATTCGACTGTTAAAATTTAATTCTTGGTGTCCACTAGAGATTAAGGAAGAAAACTTATAGAAATCATAGAAAACACTTTTCAGAATATTTCTAGATTCATAATCAATCGATTCACCCTATGTACAGCGAGATACCCCCACAAAGCCGCGATTTGTCGGTTATTCATGAATTTATTTTGAAATCCTCGGTGTCAACTTGAAATAAATCAAAGAAAATAATTTAACTATTCGATTTAACCTTAGTTATTAATTAAATTATCAAAATTTGAGAATTCACCCCATAGACACCGAGATACGGCCCCATAAAACCGGGATTGCTCGATTTTTTTTTGGATTGATATTGAAATTCTTGGTGTCCATTCAAAATAAGCCAAAGAAAAATATCCTCTTGTCTAATTTTACCTTTGTCATAAAAAAAATCAAAATTCGTAAATTCACCCCATAGACACCGAGATACATCCCCATGAAGTCGCGATTTTTAGATTTTTTATTGACTTCAAGTGAAATTCTCGGTGTCCACTAAAAATAACAGAAAGAAAATAATCCTGTTTTTCAATTCAACCTTGGTCATACATAAAAATATTAAAATTATGAAATCCACCCCACAGAGATTGAGAGGCAACCCCGTAAAGCCGGGATTTTTTGATTTTTAATTGATTGAAATTGAAATTCTCGGTGTCCACTCAAAATAAGTCAAAGAAAATTATTGTACTTTTTGATGTTATCTTTGTTATGAAATAAAAAATCGAAATTTTAGGAACCACCCCAGAGACACCGAGATACACTCCCATACACTCGCGATTTGTCGATTTTTATTTGACGTAAATTGAAATTCTCGGTGTCCACTTAAAATAACAGAATTACAATAATCTTCCTATCTAATGTAACCTCGGTCATACACAAAGATATCAAAATTATGGAATCCACCCTATAAACACCGAGATACACCCCCATAAACTGGCGATAAGTCGATGTTTAATTTACTTTCAATGAAATTCTCGGTGTCCACTGAAAATAACAAAAAGAAAATAATCCTTCTATTCAATTTAACGTCAGTCATACATAAAAATATCAAAATTATGGAGTCCACCCCATAGACACTGAGATGCGCCCCCATAAAGCCGCGATTTGTCAATTTTTCATTTATTTAATTTGAAATTTTCGGTATCCACTGAAAATAAGCCAAAGAAAACTATCCCACTTTCCAGTTCAATCTTCGTCATGAATTAAAAAAAGAAAATTTCGGAATCCACCCTATAAACATCAGGAGACAACCCTATAAAGCCGCGATTTTTCGATTTTTCATTGATTTAAATGGAAATTCTCGGTGTCCACTGAAAATAACTTAAAAAAAATTATCGTACTTTCCAATGTAACCTTTGTAAAGAATTGAAAAATCAAAATTTAAGAATCCACCCCATAGACACTGAGATACACCCCATAAAGCTGCGATTTCTCCATTATTTGTGAAGTTAAGTTGAAATTCTCGGTGTCAACTCGGAATAACTCAAAGAAAATTATCTTACTTTCCAGTTTAACCTTTTTTATGAATTAAAAAATCAAAATTTTGGAATCCACCCCATAAACACCGAGAGGCAACCCCACAATGCCACAATTGTTCGATTTTTCATTGATTTAAATTGAAATTCTCGGTGTCTACTCAAAATAAGTAAAAGAAAATTATTGTACTTTTTAATGTTATCTCTGTTATAAAATAATAAATCAAAATTTTAGAATCCACCCCACAGACACCGAGATACATCCCCATACAGTCGCTATTTGTCGATTTTTAATTGACTTAAATTGAAATTCTCGGTGTCCACTTAAAATAAAGAGCATAAACTCATTCCACTTTCCAATTTACTCTTTTTAATAAATAAAAATATCAAAATTCAAGAATTCACCCCATAGACCCCAAGATACGCCTCCATAAAGCCGCGATTTATCGATTTTTTGTGGATTGATATCGAAATTTTCGGTGTCATATGAAAATTTGAATTTTAATTATTGAAAAATCGCGAATTGTTGGCTTTATTTGGATGTTTGTTAGTGTCTATGCGGTGGATTTTCAAGAGTTAAGTTTTTTTATTTTTAAGGGTGTAATTTAAAAGTACAATAGGTTTCTCTTGTTGTTGTTAAATGGACACCAAGAATTTCAATTTCAATTACTAACAAATCACAAATTAGCGGATTTATGGGGTCCTATCTCGCCGTTAATGGGGTGGTTTTTTCAAATCTTATTTTTTTTTTGCTTACAAGAGTATATCTGAAAATGAGTTTTCATACTTTTCATTTATTTTCAACGGACACCGAGAAGTAGCATTTTAATTACTAAAAAATCAGAAATTTTCAGCTTAATGGGATCATAATTCGGAGTTTGCGGGGTGGTTTTTTAAATAATAATTTTTTTCGATACACAGGAGTTTAATCGATAAGTACAAAAGGTTTCTTTTGTTGATTTTCAATGGGCACCAATAATTTGAATTTTAATTTCTAAGCAATCCCGATTTTTGTGCGTTATCAAGTCGTATTTCGGTATCTATGGGGTGTTTTTACAATTTTTTAAATTTGTCTGATGGTCAAAAGTACCACTGATAATTTTGATTGGTATTTTTTTTCTATTTCGAATGCACTGTGAATATTTTAATTTTTATGTTAAATAATCCCGAAATACTCGGCTTTATTAGGCTGTATCTTAGTGTCTATGGGGTGGTTTTTGTAATTTTTAATTTTTTTCTGATTGTTATGGTATAGTTAACTATTAGTCCTAGATTTTTATTTGAAATTTTGAGTAGTCGTCGAAAATTTCTATTTTAATTATTGAAATATCGCACAATTTTTGGCTTTATGGGACTGTATCTCCCTGTCTATGGGGTAGTTTTTTATTTTTAAAAATTTTCTTCACCTACAGTAGTGTCACTGATTATTTTTATTGCTTTTTTTTTTTTCACTTCAAGTGCACTCTGATCATTTGAATTTCATTATTAAATAATCGCGAATTTTCGGCTTTACGGGGCTGTATCTCCCTGTCTATGGGGTAGTTTTTTATTTTTTTTAATTTTTTTGGTCTACAGTAGTGTCACTGATTATTTTTATTGCTTTTTTTTTTAACTTCAAGTGCACACTGATCATTTGAATTTCATCATTAAATAATCGCAAATTTTTGGCTTTATGGGGCTGTATCTCAGAGTGTATGGGGTACTTTTATAACTTTTCTTTTTTTTTTAATTACAGGGGTATCATTGAATATGACTGTTGGCTTTTTTTTTTTCATTTTTCGGTGACACCGAAAATTTGAGTTTTAATTATCAAAAAATCGCACATTTTTTATTTTATGGGGCTGTCTATGGGATGATTTTTCTAATATTAATTTTTTTTTTATTTACAGGAGTATCATTGATCATTATTATTGCATGCGGGCATCCCGCTATAACTGAGCAATGATATCACACGTGTGCAAGCGAGCGCGCACTCATTGCCTGTCGCGCTTCCACTCGCTCGCTCTTGCGCCTACCGTTCTGCCGCTAAACCGCGCTCTTCATTGGTCTATTTTCATAAATTTGTAGTAATTTTTCTATGGGTCTGATCGAAAAATGGTAAAGGACTTTTCTATTCAGAATCCAATTTTCTACCACACCCTGTCCGGTGGCTCACGACTTCTGAGACACCCTGTATATTGGTGTGACTATATGCACTTAATATTGAATTTATCTCATAATTATTCTAATCTGAGTACTGTCTCCGTTTTCGGATAGATAGTGATATCATTGTTTCGATATTGCATTAATTACTTTTTGTTATATGACAGCCGTCATTATTTTTGGTTTACAAAAATAATTAGACATTATAATTTAACGATAATATTTCTTACTATTGTGCTTTAATTATTTTATTGTATATGACTGAGGTCAGCTATTTTATACTTATATTAAGACATTACGATTTAATAAAAATATTGTTACTCTCGTTCTTTGATCATAAACAAATTTACTGAAATAATCGGTAGAAAGGTTGAACCGAAACTAAAATTCATGTTGTAAAACCCAATATTGGAGCTGCCTCAAGAATCAGCACTCTTCAGAAAGCTACTAAGAGAAATAAGTCGTTTAAATGAATTGAATTAGGTTTCATGAAATACTCTAAGATTGTAATTAAGTTTAAAGATTGTTTATAAATATATATGATTAATTAAATTGCAACCACCGTGAGGATAATTGCTTGCCTCTGAGTATTTTGCACGATCCTTTACATATCTTTACTTTCCCTCTCCACTGTCTTGACTATCTATTACCTA
This sequence comes from Cotesia chilonis, assembly GCA_018835575.1. Taxonomy (NCBI): domain Eukaryota; kingdom Metazoa; phylum Arthropoda; class Insecta; order Hymenoptera; family Braconidae; genus Cotesia; species Cotesia chilonis. The sequence goes on from RJVT01000042.1 coordinate 985,445, forward strand.
TTATTTTAAACCTCGCTGTCGAAAGGCCTGGAGAAACTAAGGTTTGCCTGTTTCCAAGTAAAGAATAGCTGGCGTCCAACTACGTGTAACTAACCCAGCCTGGGGGAAAAGTCTGAAGTCATTGGGAGGACAAGCTCGAGGGTACTTCCCAAGTTTCGTTGATCTCGATATTTTGTCATTGTTTGGGCGGCTGGACAGATTTTCTATTCTGTTTGGGTCTCCACCGCCGAATAGTAGGGTGAATAGTTAAATTTTGTTACAAATTAAGTAATTATAAATATTCCCTTTGTAAAACACATAGATGAAAGGATCAGGACAGAAAAGAAGAGAAGAAGAAGAAATAGAAAAGATCATTCCAAAGCTGTCAACCCAAGATTTCAGCTCAACGCAATTGCTTAAAAATCCCTCCAACTACCGAGTCTAACCATAACAACTCAATAGAGTGGTATTCAGTAACGACATCGTGAGTGTATTGTCAGAAGAATAAACAACTTCCTAGAACCTTAAAACATCGAGATCTTTGAAAACTCGATTTTTAGAAAACGGGGTAAAGATAATAACTTCCCGATTTTTGAAAATTTTCGATTTTCTTAGCGGGAAGTTAAAAATATTTTAGCTGCTAACTTATGAGAGGTTTAACATCAGTATCTTCTGTGAATAGTTTTCGTAAGTACTTGAGTTTCCAACTTGAAGTAATCGTAAAAGTAACAACTCGTATAGTACATTCGACGAAACTTCACAGATAACCATTCCAGCTGTCGTCGATAAAATGTGATGTGCTTATCTTTCTTGAGATTGACGATAAATCTTATTGAGCAATTTAATGCACGTTGAAGTTTTAAATTGTTGTCAGATGTTGAGCCTATCAACACAACAGTAAAATCATGAATAAGTGGCAAGATGGTTACTAATACTTATAATGTTCTAATTTGAGTTGGGAAGATGTTTTTCCGAACTTTGAGACAATGCAGAGCTGAATTTACTTAACTGACTATCTGAGTAACATGATAATTTCAGGATAAGTTTCTACTTAAATGGATTCCCAAGCACTCAGTAGAGTTGACGTAAGGTATCATGATACCATTTACTACGGTGGTAGATTCATGTCCTTAAGTTGTTTCAATTTGCCATTTGAACCCAGGATCATAGTTGTGGTCCCAGATATGTTTATCTCCAACCCATGCTCTCTTTCCCAGTTAGCAACTGATTGTGCATCATTATTAACTCGCCAGACAGCTTCGTTTAACTGATCCAAAAAGAAATGAAAGAATGTGTATCTATCATTAGCGAACAATCGGTGTCTGCAGTATAGTAGCCGATGAGCAACAGAATTCATCACTATGAGAAATAGGATTGGATCCAAAACAGAACCTTGAGGAACACCAAATGACGCTTTAGAAGTTGAATTGCAGTCCCAAGATCATTCAATAATGACTGCAATTTATCTGATAAGTAGGAAAAAAAACCAGATTATCGTTTCTGTTGAGAATCCAAGTTCAAATAACACAATAAGAGTGTCTTTAGGATCAACGTTATCAAAAGCTTTGCTCAAATCGAACAGAACTATAATAGTTGATTTACTTTTGTCCATAGCCTCCCTAATATCATCAGTGAGTCTCGAAATGCTGTTTGTCTACTATAATGTTTCCTGAGTCCGGACTGAAAGAGATCAAACAACTCATTATCCTACAAATATGATATTACTTGATTAGCAATAATTCTTTCAAAACATTAGCTAGATGAAACAAATTTGCAACCGGTCGAGTGTCTGACGAAGATCTGGGTGATGGAATTTTTTGAGAGGAATTATATAGATAACCTTGTAACAGTTTTGCCTTCTGTCCAATCGGCCCCTAATTAATTAATAAATGAAACGAAAAAAATGGACAACAACCAGAATAATTATTAGGGTGCCACCAGGTTATTATCACGGTTTCTGGAACCGGTCCAGAGCTAAGAGCTTATCCTAGGGTTAGAGAGAGCGGAGGAAGGTGCTGTTGAATGATGAAAATTTAATTAACAATCTGGCCAATATTTATTAACAATAAAAAATCAACAATATCGCGACTTAATAACAATAACAATAATTAATCTCACTCACTCACACTATACACACTTAACAATATCCTTATCCCCGTTGGACCCTTGTCTGAGCGTCTTTACAACGGTTTCTAAGTCACTTAGTCTCGACAAGCGCCTTCGGCGTCTACCCGTCGATTTCTATGATTCTAACACGGGCCCCTTTTCGGCCCCTAGTGGATTCGTGGTGACGGTCAAACGACGGTGAATTCATCGTAAATTCACTTTACCGATGAAAGAAAGTCTATTGATGATCGAACAATCGTCGTTCGACGGTGAAAATAAGTCAAGTTGTGAATTATTCTAAAGGTAATTGCATGGTTCATAAAGTAAATATTGTACAAAATTTTCTCCATTTTTTTTTTTATTCGATAGCCATGACTTCCCGATCCTTTGATTGTCTTTAGACATAAATACAACAGTGAATGACTGGTAAAAATTCAGTGAATAAAGAGTATTTTGGTGGTGAATCCACGGTAATCTGGGTGAATTTAAGGTCAAATAGCGGTAAAGAAGATAATGACGGTAAAGTAGAAATCTTATATACGGCTGAGTGAAAGTTTGATTTGTAATTGTAAAAAATTCTGATTGTTGAAGATTGACGCGATATTATGGGTTCGCTCGTCGGGGCGTCTTGCCGGCGAGTACCCTGGGAGTTTAAAGCTTTAGTACGTTGATTATTTGGTGTGGGAGACCTAGGCCTATTAGAATGGATTAGAGTAAGGGGGCTCAGGATAATACGGAGCCTGGTACGGAAGTTGAGGAGAATGATATCCAGGAGCGTACGGAGGTAAGGCATTGGGGGAAGAAAGGCATCGGTTGAGGATAGTATTGAGGTTGATAGTATCTATTTGGAGAACGTTTTCTGTTATAACTATTATTTCTGTCTGAAGGACGGAAATCTCTAGGTTATTTAAATTTTTATTGAACCGGTCTTTATTATGAGGATAAGTGACGTCGTTTTTATTCAAGAAAATGGAATTGTGTTGCGTCGTTCTTCGTTTCGAAAACTAACAACACGAAGTGAGCGATGAGATATTTGGGCCAACTTCATCGGTTTGAGCAGCGTACCTAAGATAATTTAAGTTCCGAGTACTACTACCCTTTAAATCTGATTCAATGCGAAAAGCTATTTTATAAGCATCTTCTAGAGTTGTAGGATTTTGAACTGAGACAGCGCAAATTAAATCATCAGGCAAACCGCGTTTAAAAGATTCTAATGCTAATCCGTTTAGTAACTTTTTCATACCTGTGACCTCATTTTCTTTGTTAAATTTTTCATTTACTGATGAAACGGCATTAGAAACTAGGTTTTTAATTCGATTGTAATAATTAAGGACGGTTTCTCCTTGATTTAACCTTACTGACTGTATGTCTGCACAATATTGGGGTAAGACTTTTTACTAGAAAAAATTCTTTTAACGCGTCTTTTAAATTATCAAAAGTATTTATTTCTTACCAGTTATGGCATCGCGAGCGAAGCCTCTCAGTTTAGATTTGACATTTTTCAAGAGGGTGGGAGGAGACCATCTGGCGTGTCCTCCATCGCGCTTTCAATATCTTCAAAAAATAATTTTAATGGCATATTTTTGCCATCAAAGTTGGGAACTCTAAGTAACATTTGATGCAATAACATGGATGCTTCCGTGGTTGTCACAATTGCATCAGTCATATTTTGATGAGTTTTGTAAGATTACGGATTTCTTGTTTTGCCATTTTATGAAATCAAATTTTTTTTAATTTTGAACAAATAGGAAATAATAAAATTTATTCTACTGATAGATCGAACCTTTGGGGCAACGTCTTCCAATAGATGAAAGGAATAGTTTTATTATAAAGTGAATACACAATAATCAATTGAAAAAAAAAAAGGAAAAAAAAAGAAAATGTGTCAGGAAATAGTTATGAAATTGGTAAAATGAAATTTAAAATTTTTGACACGGTAAAATTGAAAGTAAATTTTGGATAAAATAATTTTCGAAATGAAGTTTCAAATAACAGTCAATTTGAAAAATTCTAAAACAGTAAAATAATCATTACTTTTTCAGTTACCGAAAATTCCTACTGAGTAAAGGTCCTCCCCTTCCCCCTTTATCCTTTATTTCCCCCAGTTCCCAAATTTGTCTTTAATGACAAATTTAGCTATTATATATGGCATTACATTTTGTAATTTTATACGAGTATATAGAGCGGTACATATACCGTATAACTCCCAAACCTTACTATGTTTACAAATAGTCGTTAAGAAATTTGAAAGGATGTTAGGATCTTGCTGACTTCGGCCTCAAGAAGCCTATTCTACTGTTTATGAATTTATGTAAATTAACTCTAAGTAAATCAGAAGAAAGAAAGGATTAAAAATTTCAATTGGTTAAGTTTTATTTTGGAGACAAACTTGTACATTTGAGGGAAACAAAATATAAATCATGCATTAAAATGTTAATATGTATATAATAGAAAATTTTAGAATTAAATAGATGAATAGGTTACCTTTTTGACTTGTTGCTACCTGCTGAGACAACGTAGGTTACTAAAGTAACGATTAGAAACACTTTACTACTGAATGTTTACTTAAAATTTGACTTCGCGTTTCACGACAATTTAAAATGCGCCCTTTTGGCGGAAAATTCGGATTGAATCAACGCTTTTCGCGGAATATTTAAACTTTATGTCAACGCTTTTTGCGGAAATTAATGCACACAAAGAAAGTAAATAAAAAAAACTGTTTATACTATAATCTGGTTCACGTTTCCGACCAAATAAATTTCTGACTGATCAGTGATGCAGCTACTTGAATTTATTTGTTTCGTCGTGCAAGACTCACTTCTATATCGGTTCGAGATACCTCGATCACCGGGAATAGAATGCTCTAGTGATAACAGATTACGTTAGTGCTCTTTAAATTTTTTTAGAAAAGCCTAACCACGAACATCAAAATAATGCCCGGAGCACAATAAAACTGTTGGCGTCAAGAACGTCGAGACTTCCGAAGATTACTGTAGACTGGGTGTGATAATCTTTTAGTGAGCTTATAAAGGGACATCAATTTTATGTAGTGGGAAGACAGATGATACATATGCGTTGGAAAATTCTAGAAGTTTCAATGGTATGACTCAAATTTATGTGCGTTTCACGTGATATTGAGCAACTATCGAACATGCACTAGAATGCGGTCATAGACTAATACAGGTGCTAAGGGCGATACGATTCTTCACCGGAAACTCGAAGTCTAACCGTTTTCCAAAAATGTTGAATTTACTTGCGTCAGAAGGTAGCATCAAGTGTACAGCTATTATAATATTCAATAAATGTGTCAACCACTTAAGTAAATAACTAACTGAAAATTAAAAAATACAAAAATCAAATACATAAATAAAATAAATAGAAACTTAATATAAGAAAATTTATAGGAGTGAAAAAAGGTGGCAAAATTTGGCACGATATGACCCCTACATCCGTCACATCAGCACATTCTTTAACAACACTTTCCCTCATTACATTACTGATTGTGCTGCAAGATAAAAAAAAGAAATCATTGACCATCACACCCCTCAATGAATATAAATTAATTTACAGAGTTGAGATGTTCAAGTCTTTTTCAAATTTAATATTAAACAACTTAATCTTTGATAAACAATAATCACGGAGAAACTCGCAGCAATAGTAAAATTTCCAGGGTCTACAGGTGGTACTGCAGCTGAACCACTAGCGCGATGTTCTGCATGAATAAATTTACGGTAGGTGTCACGTAAACTTTTAAATTTTTTTTTAGCTTCGGTAGCACTTAATTTTCCTGGTGAAACAAATTTTTATTAATAAAATTTTTATTTTATACTTCATTTTAATTAATATTAGCATTTCATTTTAATAGAGTAGACGCTATAAAAGATACAATCATTCATTTTTACCATTCAATGCTGCAGAATCTTCTTCCCAAGCGTAGCTGTAATTTCTCGTGTTCTTTCCGCTAGTGGAATATTAAAATTTCACAAAGGAATTCTATTTTGTATCTCAATTATTAAATGTTCGATCTCCTCGTCACTTAATTTTTTTTTGGCTTGTTTTCGATGCTACCGTATTACGTCGCTTGTTGATTTTTGAGTTGCTGATGGAGATTTAACTGGAATAAATTACAGAACATATTTACTCATACATATATAAAAAGATTAGACACTAATTTTAATTCAAGTACTTAGTTTGTGAAAAAGAATTCTGATGGGTTTAGTTTGTTCTACACTGTTTTAAAAATATCAAAATTAATTTGGAAAGTTCTAAAAAATGTTTAACTCGGGCAACGCCGGGTTCCGAAGCTAGTATCATTTAAATTAAAAATGAAAATGAATATTTTTACTAACATAAATTTTGACAACAATTCTCTTTGTTCCCATAAATAGAATCTTCAATCAGTCCTTCCCTACCGTCTCGAAGAATCGCTCGTCGAATAATAGTTTCTTTATCACCTGAAGATATGTGTAATTTTTAATAATTATTTACTTTTTTGTTACACTATTATTTGCAGCAACAAACCTAAGAGAGGATAGAAATAATGATTTTCGTCTAAGTGGACATCGTCGTAATCATTTAGGCATGAATGGTGTTGGTAATCATCACATATCATTTCACATATGCCACATGTAAAAACAACACGTACTTTCTACATCACAATAAAAACCGTTTAAATTCTTTTACTACGTTTATATATCATATTTGTAATAATAATTGATATTTACCTCAAAACTCATTGTGAATAGTTTTAATATTCACACCGTACTTAATATAATAACTGGCAACTTTGAATAAAAATTGTATGTGCTATTTTTAAGTATTTGTTTTTATTTATTTTTACACTCGCTATTTTTTTTATATCATCACAAAATAACAGCTGATTGTTGTTGTTTTATAAAGATCGATTACTATTGATTATCGATATCACTGTTCGAGTTACGTTGACGCTTATATCAGCCGTTAAAAAAGCTAAACTATGTTTAGCTTTTCGTTAAAATTTTTTTTAGATGGCGCAGTGTTAAATTCTCATCACGTGACCAAATTTTACGCGAGAAACTAGCGTCAAGCGTCAGCATGAAAAAGCACCTAGAGGGCAAGGGCCCAAGGAAATTAAAAAATAATTGGACATTGTTTCTCCCATCTAGTAAAAATGAGTAACGCCCTAAAATTAGACACCTTTACGATTTTCAACAAAAATATCTCTCGTTTTCCTGACGTCCTAGTGTTAACATCGAAAAAGTTTTTATAAGTTTTAATGAAACCATGCGTCAGATTCAAAAAGAAATTGTTAGTGAAGTAAATTTAAATTATGTAAAGAAACGGTAACAACGATATTTAAGTAAGTTCTTAATTGAGATTTTTAAGTTTTTTTTAATAATTCAAATCTTTGTATTATAATTTTATAATATATTTATTAAATTGAATTCATTTTTCTTATATTATAACTTCAACCCCTTCCCATAAAGCATCAGATCCTTATCTATTAGTCTAACGGCTAGAATAAAAATAATTAAATTTTAGTTGCGTTTTCGACGTAACAATGAAATTAAAATTCACATAACGCGTCATAATATTATCAATTTGCAATTCATTATTTTTCAATATATGATAAATTCAAATAAAATAATTCTCAATATGAATTTCAAAAATTCTATGTAAGAATCTTCAATCATAAAAATCGATAGAAGTCGACATACTCAGAATGGACGACAAATATCCACTAGCTTGTTAGTTTTGACCTTGGTTACTCGAATGAACTGCGACGTAAAATATCTACCGACGCTTGACTAAAAATTCGTGATACAGACCCTTGTCGGTTTTTCTCAAGTGTAAGAATTAATCGTTAGCTTTACTGAATTAATTGATTATATAAATTGACTCAATGAATAACACAATTTCAAGCTCGAGAATCTTGATTAAATAATAATACAAATTGTCGATTGAATGATCAAATTAATAAATTGAAAGGGAGAAGTAAATCGAATATTAGGTAAATCGCAGTTCACTTCAGTCCAACAAAATAATTATTGATACCTCGACGAATAAAACGACGATCTAACTCATTGCCTGAGGATAAAGTCCTAGTTGTTGTTGGCTTCCTTCGTCTCGACACTAGTCCGGGGATCGTCCCTTCTTGATTTCCGTGGCACTTTGTCTGGCG